>PNEQ01070485.1:18702-39710 GCA_003012365.1 Medauroidea extradentata
TTTTTTTTTTTTTTTTTTTTTTTTTTTTTTTTTTTTTTTTTTTTTTTTTTTTTTTTTTTTTTTTTTTTTTTTTTTTTTTTTTTTTTTTTTTTTTTTTTTTTTTTTTTTTTTTTTTTTTTTTTTTTTAGATTTGTTGCGGAATTTTCCTTGCGAATCGTAAGGCAAAATTCGCTCGCGATGTCATATGTCCACAAAAATGGTTACGTCGATTTCAACAAACTAAATATTTAGTTTCTTGTAATTATTTACATGAAAACGATTCAGAAAACACCACATGAAGCTCGATATAAGCAACCAAATTATGACGATTCTCGTAACATTGCCTACGAGGAGTTGCTAGCAATACTTCGTCTGTAAAAGTTAGTGTTTGCGGATATACTGTAAAAAAGGGTGACTAAGGACACGTGGGTGACTGAAAACATAAAAAATACACTTTCATCATTGTATATCAACATTTATAAAATAAATTTACGATATATATATGTATATATATATATATATATATATATATATATATATATATATATATATATATATATATATATATATATATATATATATATATATATATATATATATATATATATATACATATACCAAATTGTAAATGTCGATGTGATATGAAATTAGTATCCAATCCCAGTTTACACACATAGAAAATAAGCACTGTGGAAATACGTCCCAAGTCCCCCCACATGTTCCAAGTCAATCCATTTTACGGTACAGGTTTCTTCGTAAAAACTTGTTCTGGGAATACAGTTCTGTTTCTAATAAAGGCAAAAGTTTTTATCAACAGATACCACATTTAACTTTTGTCCCACCTTATGTAATTATTACGGAGAAAAAAAACAATAAAACTGACATTGAAAAAGACATTTTTAGGTCTTTGGTGCTGAGTGTCCGTAAAGTAAAAAGCGAAAGTTCATCAGTACAGTCAAAGAGAGAAAGAGAAACAAGTTCATAATACGATTATTGGATATGTATGAAGTAGGACTGTTGTATGGACAGACAATTATTTGTCGTAGTGACGTTCCATTGTGTAAGTACATACCCGTACATAAAATACCGGCAATGTAAATAATGCAGATAGAAGTTGAAAGTAACTGGCCTAGTATTATCCAAGGAAACAAGAAATATTTCAGTGACGCGGAGTGAAGACAGAAGGTTGTAAGACCAGCACATTCAATCACAAACATAGCCAGTTTACGCTACCATAGGCTGTTTCTCGTGCTAAAGGATTATTGCAGATGCCTGCAGTAGTTGGGTGAAAATTGACCGTCTTATGAATACAAACAATAAGTAAACGTCTCAGAATAAACTTTAAAAAATAATTTGAGTTAATACGAACCAATTTGCGGCTTTATCCGAAGTAAGTATCCAGGGTAAGTCTAGGCTTCATTAGTAGGTTCTATATTATCGTTTTGCTCTACAAGTGTTATCGTGCAAATTCATCAATTGAATTAGAAATGCTGACTTTGTATGTGTGTGGCACGACATATATGGAGCGCTAAGGGACCCGCTTATTGGAGTACGCAACGCAACTACTCAACTGATGTACAATGCTTTGCTATTATTTTTCATATTGGACTCTTAACCAGGGAAATACATACATTTTTATTTGAGGGAAGTACGATTTAGAGTAGTCCAACTCATGTTTCTATCGTCGTGTTTTTTTTTTAATACAGTTGACGTTACACTAAATATGACAGTGTTGCAAAGCAGCTTATAGCAGTTTCCAGTGAGGCCAGAAAATAATTTGCAGTACTTGTACACATATAGCGACATAGCTTGGAGTGTGAGTTCTCTTTGTAGAAACGCAAATGTAAAACCCACTACGAGGGTTCGTCTAAAATCGAAGAATCGCAACACGAAACTCAATTTAAGCGCAGGTGGTAGGTCCCCTCGATGTCATGGAATATTTATTAATATTTGTTGCGATTATTAAGTTTTCAATCCTAAGAGTGACTAGAGATCATAAAAACGTCACATAGACGTATTAAAAGTGTTCTGAGTATGCAGCCTAATTAAACGAAATATGTAATTCAGCTAATAATCGAATTAAATGTATTTTCTTTAAGACGATAAGTAGCCAAACATTTATAACTTTTCGGTTTTGAAAGGATAAGGCTTAATCGAAAAATTTAAAACAATCTTCAACAAATACACGTTAAAGTTTCACTAAATTAGCTTCCTTTTATGTATTCGCAAAAAGCGGGGTAAATAGAAAGCCGTGGCATCAAAGGGAACAACGATAATTTCATGACACAGTTGCTTGGATATGTGAGACGTAGAAGAATGATATAATTGTCCTCTGAATGTGGTTATATAGTTTTAAATTGCTCTTGCGGATTTACTTAATAGTAAAACAGACGTGAAGTGCCGTGGCGGTTCAGTTAATACGGGCTGCCCGAGGCTGTTGATACCAGCCCCGTGTCTATTTGGATTCTGTATGGTATGGATGCTGTGTTTCATGTTGGCCTGGCTGGCGGCTAGCAGGGCAGCCGTATTTCGCTTATTGGATTGGCGGTAGGCGATTCTGCCATGTTGTTGGCGTGTGTGACTGAGTTTCCCTTCCAACCAGCTGTTCCACTTCTACGTTCTTGAATGTTCTCTAGAGCGGAGGTAGGCACCATGTGTGCTAATAAAATAAATTAATCTTTCACTAACATAACATTGTTTCCTGTAAATGTTACTTGCATCCTTTTCAACGGATGAGAAGAACACTTGGAGCCGAGTACAGCACCTATCATACGTAGGTACTGAGAATTTTCGCAAAATGAAGTTTAACATCAGCTTGTGTCAATACCTGCAGCTGTAACTCTGCTTTCTGATCAGTGTTGGAATGTTTTTAACTGACAGCGTCTTTGTATTCTACCCACATATCACAGACGCGTGGTGTCGCAGTTACCCTTGCTCTCACTGACACAGTCAAACGAGAGACGTCTCTGTTCAAACATATACTGCCGTGTATCACATGGCTGAGAAATGTGACGAGGGATATACGGATGGTATCAGGGGTTAGACAAAACTGAGTGAATGGGAGATTTTGGTCAGTGCTTAAAGCTGCCGCCTGGTGAAGGGCGTGTTTGTGTGTGTGAGGCGGAAATCGATGTGGCACTACGAGCGACGTCAGCCGGCTCATGTATTGTGATATCGCCTCTACGGCCAGAGTCGTAAATACGCGCGCAGTGTTCCCGCCTTAACGTTTTTACTGTGGTACTTTAAGCGGTGACCCTATCATATTACTGAACGTGTCACTGTAGCAACGTCCAGTGTACTTGTGGACCTCAGTTTCGGAAAAAAAAAATCCGTTACATGTGCTATCTAGAGAAACAACCGCGTGAAAAAGTAGATTTCAGCAAAGTTTGAGGGCTTTAAAATAATGCTTTCGATGTGAGTGGTGCCTTGAATGTCACATTCACAAGTAGCCTGATGTGTGTTTCTTTTTCGTAGATAAGCATTGTGGACGCACGTTTACTGGTCTCTGAGAAAAACGTAACTCCGAACACGTTGCACGCAGTTCGAGCGCCAGCCAGGCGGCCGCCTTAATTAATATCGAGGTCATAGCGCTGGTGAGAGGTGACATGAGGTGAATATGGGGCGGCGCCGTATTGAAAGGACGGGGAAACGGGAGATCCCCGGGAAAACCCGCCGATCAACGGCATCGTCCGGTATTATTTCCACATGCGAAAATCCGGATCGTCTTGGTGGGAGCTGAATGGTCTGACCGTGGTCGTGAAACATCTCCGATGATTTTAGAGATGTTTTTACAGAGCTGCGCACAAATGTTCTGCGCACTTTCAGAGCAAGTACTTAACTTTTTTTTACTACTAAGAGAATTGCGTACGTTGAGCGTAAACGGAGTTCTAGCGTACCACGTTTATTTTTTAAAACGCGAAACCGCTAAAATTATTCGAGAAACGTTTATGTTCGAAAAGAACAAAATTGAAACTCTATTTCTATCTTTCAGTAAACACAGCGTGCACAGTGGCTGAAATCTTCTGTTTTCAGACTGCTGTAAGTACAAAAACACAGCCTGGATTCGTAAAACACAACACTACAAACATCCGTTGGGCTTCGCTACAAAACTTCCCGCAAATAAAATATTATGTCGTTGCTTAAAAACCCCTGGAAATAAGGCGTAAACCGAAAGCACTGCACGCAAGTTAGGCGTGTAGCGAGGAGAAGCGAAGCGGTTACTGTTGAGTGTGGCAAGCTGAAACGTATCGCTTCTATCTCTGTGCATCTCAATCGAAAAACTACATCCCGTATATAGACCTCTTAAGAGTGTTTAAAAACGTTTAATATCAAAATCCCATATTTTTTACGAAACTGTGTTAGTTTTGTAGACGAAACTTGTGAGCAGTGTTTCCTCTCATAAAACAATTTTATATTTGACAGTTTTCTCATATCTGTGCGTCAAAGTTAAAATTTGCATGTTACGTTGCCATGCAAACAGTGACAACCAATTGACTTAGTTAAACGAAATAATTCACAGTGAAATAACATGCCATTGGCTACGTAGCGAAATATTAGAAAAAATATCGTCGTGGGAAAACTTTTGTTTGTTAACAAATTGTGGTATTTGCATCTTCTTTCCTGTAATTTTGCTATTTTTTATATTAAACGTATTACGTTGTGAGTATATAAATGTTACATTGCCCATGGCATGTTCCTTCAGTGTGAATTATTTAATTTGAATAAGTTAATCGGTATTCACTAGGCCTTGCAGATTGTTACTTTGACGCATCATTATGAGATAACTACGCGAGCTAAAATTGTTTCGTTAAAGAAAATTTTACTCACAAGTACCATATACAAAACTAACACAATTTGATGGAAATATTAAAATAATATTTAACACTACTTGAACACTCCTAACTTGCTGTTCGAGAAACTTTAAGCGAGGCTACACTTGAACTATGGCCATGAAGTCTTTGAAAATGTTCCACGAGACAATATATTGTGTCAGTGGGAGAAGACAGAAAACCGCAAGTTCACATGCGCTTGTTTGTTGCTGAGCATGTAATACGCATAGGGAACTGCAAAGTTCGCGTTACTATTTGTTAACTCACTAGAACTCACTGCCCTGTATTTATAGGTGCACTATCTGTGATTACGTTTACCACCAGCCTCTATGCGATGACATTTACGTGTGTGGCCGCTTTACAGGAAGTTGGTCGCTCTACCGTTGATAGAGGCACGAATATTTCGCGTATTGATTGTAGGTCAGGTTGCACGCCAATAGGGTATACTTAACTCCTCCTTCTGTGATTAGACGAGAGCAGTTTAAACACACATTTGACGACTGCAAACCAGTTACAACTAAGAAAACAAGTCGTGGAGATATTACGTGCTACACGCTTGTATTGTTAGAAGCCAATGTATATTCGGCTTCAACTGATACACGTATAGAACTGAGAAGTCTAGGCTGTTGTCATATGAATACGCGAAATACTCGTGCCTCTAACCATTGAACTTGGCAGAAGAATTCTCCGCGGCAAACCATGACATTGTCAGCCAATTGGAAACGTCGAACGAGCCTACATCCGTTTGTTTTCTAGTCTGCTGACAGGAAGATACGCGAATTTCGTATGTCTCTAAATATGCAATATTTAAATAAACACTACGAGTGGAGCACTTATATTGATACTTGGATCCGATTACTTCGGGGTGAATTAGAGACCACAAGCATTATATAGAAATTTGCACCGTCCATTTAGGTAAACCTTTGAGTTTATTATTATGGATTACATGTACTGACTTCCAGATTAATACTCACACTTATCTATTACTTGTATTGTTTTTAGCATTCATTTGTCCCCCGATGTACTTGATTCATGCTTCTGTTACCAAATAATCGGAGTCGTCTTGACATACGTTTGAAGAAACTACTTCAAAGCATGTTTTTGTGCAGATATTATTTTTAGGATTTGTAAATGATTTCCGTTTCCCGTTTCCCCTCAGTGAAACTAGCAACGTGGAGATATATTCATTACATTAATGTAGTACGGGAGTACTTCTTACTTTGATAACTTGGTAGCAAGTGTCTATACCAAATTTGGAAACGAATTTACGAAGGAGGAAATATAAAATTAAACATTGAATAAAACATGTTACTTTGTAACCAAAATACGTAATCCAACAAATCTCTCGATTGGAGACGTTTAATTCCTCATAGTTATTAGACGAATTTGCAAAAGCAACATGTAACTCTATTATTAGTTTTATGTACAGCTTTACAATCTACAATTATGACTACTGAGGATGCTTGAAATAAAAAGTTCTCGAAATCATTGCTTTGATATTTAAAATTTAACGAAGTGTCATTTGAGTAACATGCCTGCACTTCAAACATTTTCTCTGTTACGGTGAACACTTATATTGAGTTTAAGGATTTGAACTTCGATTCAGTGTTAGAAACTAATTTTAATGATTATAACATGTTCATATATGTGTGGTGTGCGTGTGTAAACATATATAATTTTTTTTAATGGCTTTCAGATTATTATTTTACATTTAAGAGGTCTTGCCTTAGAAACTTCATTGTGAAGTTTTTAAGTGAATGTTAAAGGAAATAATTTTTACATTTACGAAACGGTTTTTTTTTCTCAGAAAAATTTGTTTGTTGGATTCAAGGACGCCGTTTTAATGTATCAAGTTAAAGGAAAGTATTTTTGTTACATTGCGTTTTAAATTTCTTCGATATAAAGAGCAATTAAAACAATAGATGTATTTTGTATGGAAGTAAATTCATAATTATGTTGTATTTAAATGTAACTAACGCTATGATAAAATAGGATTTAATAATGAATAATTTTCTTGTCTTTAGAAGGGGAGTAAAAAGAAACTTGTTTCCCATTCTTTCCAAATGAAATGTTTCCGAACTTCAAAAAGACTTTATTTTGTTATTTTTGAATATGTTAATGCAATTGCTATGGTCGAATTATATTTAATGGGTCCGAGTCCAAATCTCTGTTTGCTGAAGCAAGAAGCTTTCCATTTCTCTTTTACAGTAAGTTCGTGATGGTGTCGAATCTCGTAACTCTGGAGTTCTGATCTGAATGTGGTATTTTACAGAGGAAATATATTCCATTATACAGATCAGGAAGAACTGTGACACTTTTTTAAAACTTAAGATATCCGTATATCCGCAATGCTTAAAGCTAACTAGCCTTAAAATACAGCGGAAAATCTAATGGCTCTACACAAATCTGGAGAAAAGAGTAGGCAATAATATTAGGCTTGCTGTCACCAGACGTACACATACCTAAATCTGGCAGATAAATTACTTGCAGTGGTAGACGACTCTCCATTAGCTTGAATACACGAAGTAAAATTGAATTTTAAAATAACAACTACACGGCTATTTACAGAACGGTCAGTAAGTACAAAACTTTATTTATCAAACCAGTTTTGTATATTAACAAATTGCCTCGAAGTCATTTGGGCTACTAATTACAATATATTTTTACAATTCTGTTTTTTTTTTCTCAGTATTTTTTATGTATCTACTTATACTAAAGTATCAAATAAATAAATGAGAAATAACGGAGTCGAACGTTTAGAAAATGCTGGTCCTGGGTAGTTGTTCTAACCCAACCAGCTACGGTTGTTATTGATATAGGCCTACCTGCTGCAACGGCATAGGCAGAAAGTAAAGACGTACGCAAACCAAACAAGTTCACGTTAAATTAACTTTTACTTCATAACTATATTATTTTTTTGTAAAAGGAAACAATTTTGGTTGGGAAAGTAGGTGAAATATATCTGCGGCGAGAGGCTAAGTTTGGCCGCGTGTTGCGGGATTATTGCGGCGTGCACAGGCGGAGAAATCGGGAAGTAGCATGTCCGCGGTGCGGTGAAAAGAAGCGGGGGCGGAGGAGGTGCGGACAGGGTGAGGGGGGTGAGGAGGTTTATCTGCGGCTGATGAGATGCACGAGCGAGGGCGACAAGCGCCAGTCACGAGGATCTGCGGCCTGACAGACACAGACCGCCACCCGCACAGAACTAGCAAACATACCGAACACTCCTCCTCCTCCTCTTCTTCCTTTTACAGTCAGTCTCGCGTAGAAATTCTACTTTCCGACATTATGTTGGGATACCGGTTAATGTGCTGTTCACGGCAACGTAGACAGTTATAAGGCACTTTCAATAACTCTAACTGCTAATAATCTGTCGGTGTTATGAATCAGCCAGCTATGCACAAGTTATTATTTTTGAGTAAAACATTTTGGAAAGTTTCCAGCTTTGAAACAGTCTTTACAAAAAGTATTTGAGTTCTAAATGTGTTGTGTTTCAAATACTAATTTAATAAGACTAAAAAGCTTCAAAGCTGAGAACCTTCAAACATGTTTCAATCGAAACTAACAGCTGGCGCATGGTTGAGGCATAGATAGCGCCGTCCGGTAATATTTTATTGCTGTTTCAGTAGTTGGCACTTACAGCTATACAATTAATTAATTGTGTTTGTCAAGTAAAGATTCTATAAACAAAATAAAACCGACGGTATGCTCCTTCTTCCACAAGTGATATCTGCACAAACAAATTCAGCTAACTGTCGAACTTACTAGTACGTAAATATAATAATATTTCACCATTGAATAAGTGGTTCTCATAAAAACCTTTCAAACAGTCCAAAATTACGTCATACGGAACGCATATTTCATAATTTTTCGATTTTTCGAAATTTGGAAATTAATTGGGTGAAAAGCCTTTAAATATCTTTTCAATAAATCCTATATTTCTCTCAAACCATTTGAGATATCAAGGTGGTATTTGCATCAGAATGGTGCTCATGTAAATGTCTAAAAACCAGTTTTAGGATTTTTAAAATTTCATTCTTGAAAGCCGGCAAAAAAAAATTAAACGTGTTTCCCAGGTAATCATCCGTATCTCCCAAACCATTTGAGATATCGAGGTGGTTTTTGCTTTAAAATGAAGCTTACGTAAATATCTAAAAACAAAACTCAGGATTTTGTGAAAATCAACAATATTATGGGTGTGAAAAGTAGTAAAATGTTACATAACTCCCGAAAAGTGAATATTGACCACGGGGAAATAACTCAAACGTTGCCATCGATATGTTTTTTGATATATAAAAGACAGTTATTGATTACTATAGAGAAATATAGGAGAATTAAAAACAAAGAGGTTCTGCAGCGAAGTGGACTGGTTAAAGCTGTTTGTATTTGTTGTATTATTTAACAGCCAGCTTCATATTTTTTTGTTTTCGAACATCATTTGAGGATGTTTTCTGTTTCATTACGTACTTCTAGCTTGGTGTGCTGATAGATGTTTTTCTTTGTCAGCAATATGTCATTAATTTCATCAGCCCTGTTGTTCTTTGGCGTCAGAATTGCACGTTCGCACAACCAGTCAATGGGCTTCTTACTAATGTAGGATATATCAGGATATACATTTTCTAAGAGATCAGCAATTTTCATTACTATTCTTCCTAGGCTTGCATTTATGACAATCTGTCCATCAGATTCAGGATATGACCCATCGCCAACTTTAAGTAGAAGATTAGATAATTTCTCAGCAGAGATATAATTTTTTATTTGATAAAGGTATACAGGTAATATAGTAACACCATCAATTAATACGTAATTAAAAGTTAGTTACTCTTTTCTATAGTACACGCGAGCGAAGCCGCAACGGGACAGCTAGTATTTGAAAATAGGAGTTCTTAAGAGCGTTAAAATGATAAATTATTTTCTTTAATTTCAGTATATGTATTTAATGACATACTACCAAATACTAGGAGAAGGAAACTACAAATTAAGTCTCAATATAATTTTAAAAACATAATTGCTATTATTATGACGAGTTAACATTTTTGTTATATGTTACAATACGAATATTAAAAAATTGAAGCATGTTAACATTTTGATCTGCATCCCACAATGTCAAAAATCATACTAGTTCATGATACGGAAGTTTAATGGGAATTCAGTACAGATTATATATTTAGTTATATCGTTAATTCATAATAAAATTTAAAGGAAAAATATTCTACTATCAAACACATATTCAAGGGGAACGAATGGTCCGATTCTAGAGAAATTTCATCATGAAGGTGAAATACCATTAAAGAAACATTTGAACTTATATATACCATTGTGACCAATTTTTTTTTTTTCATTTGTATTGCAAAGTATTTATTGTTCATGAATTCCTAATATTGTGTTTAAATGTATACGAAAAATATTTTCCCATTTCGTTCCGAGAATTTATCAAAGAAAAGTTTATAAAGAGAAAGTGTAGTAACACCGTACTTTTTTCAGATTTTTTTTGCTGTAAGGCAAGATTTTTTTTATCGCAAACAGAATATTCTCAAAGAGAAATCTTTCTTTGTTGTAAAGAGAACGTGTAGAAGCGCATGAATTATGCGGTTTCATGGAAGCAGTCTAGATTTTTCAAGCTGATATTCATAAACATCCTTGTAACAAGCTCGCAAACTATACCCGGGTTAGATATGGGTACGAATTCGCTCTATCGTCAACACATCTCGGGACACTGCGAATTCATGGATGAAATATGCTTGTGTCACTTATACACAGCGTTTGTGAGTCTGACGAGGCCGATAAAATGGCGGCTATTCATGTCGATATTCCAAAAAAAAGTGCTTATCAGAATTGCAACTGAAGTACAATCTTCGTATGAAACATTAGAATGTAATTATTAGAGACCCGGAATGGAGGGTCCAACAACCAGTCGACTGGAATCCACAGTCCTGTGTACACTATGTCCTCAGCTACTTGTACATTGTCTGCTGTTCCAGTGAGTGGCCAGTTGTGCATGTGACAATGTAGAACGTGAGTCTGAGAGTCACGCAGAGTTGATATTGGTTCGTAGTCCTCCAGAAAGAGTCCCAGTAACAGTGACCCACTCGTGAAAGTAATTAACATGTTCAGGAGTTAAAAATCTAACTACTTCTCAAATGAATTCGCGAAATTTCCAGGTATCTAGTAACTATTACAAAAATAACAGAAAAAAATAGTAAACAATTTTATTTAACTTTTAAAAGTAACGTATTTGCAAGGCAACAACCTAGGTTGTCGATCTACTAATGAACATCTTGTTTGCCTTTCAGGGCCGCAGTGGCCGAATGGTCGTACCATTAGCCTCCCACCAAGATGATTCGGGTTCGATTACCAGTGGGGTCAGTCCCCGGATTTTCGCATGTGTGAATCGTGCCGGACGATGGCATTGGTCGGCGGGATTTCTCAGGGTTCTCCCATTTTCCCCGCCCCTTCATTCCGGAGCTGCTCCATACTAACTTCTTGTCACCCCTCACAAGCGCTAAAGAACTCGATGCCAAGCTTCGTCTGCGTTTGAGTGCAGTTAGTGGTTGTCAGTCGAACAGTACAGGTCTGGACCTCTCGCAACTTTGAGAGAGCTTGCAACATGCTTAAATAACGCGCCATTTGTTCAGAATGTCGTCTCTTGCCGACGTGCAGCGTGTGCCGCGCCATTTCCTGGCAAGTGCCACTATGAATACTAGCCTCAGTACTAAACAACGTTATTAATAGAATGTCTTTTGAACTCATTTCCTTACACTGTTGTATGCAGTTTTAGTTGTTCTACAATAACAGAATTTTGAAAAGAAGGGAAAAAAAACACATAGACACACCTGCTAACTAATGGCTTTCTAGAAGCTATAATGTGCTTGGTTAAAAAAATAATAAAAAAATAGTTGGCGAATTGTTCCTAACAATTGAACTTTTTTTTTACATTGCAGTATGTCAAGAACAAGGTGTAGTTAGTCAGTATGTTCAACATGTCATTCAGCTGTGCCAACCGCGACATTACACGTCTACGATTCGTGGGTATATAGAACCCCAAGACACAACATCCAATCACTGATTACAAAACAGAGCTGCAGCTGTGTGTGCACGCAAGACATTAAAACACGTTGGTGCGAATTTCTTTTCACTTAAAATCACTGGCTCTATTAATCCACTCAGACCAGACTGCGAACATACACACGTAGCTTGTCCGTGTGACTCGTCGACAACATGTGAGCCCTGTGGCACTCGACTCTCGTACCTGGCCCCTGGAGGTCATCCATCTGTGGGACCTGCGAGAGATGGTCCCCCCTTCCAGCACTGTTAGAAAACATTCCGTGAGCTTGTGGAAAACTACCAGCCTAAATCATCCCTGGTCCCATGTATACATAAGCTTCTTTCACACGCTAACCCATTACATGTGCCAATCATTAGGAATGCTCTCGTTGTGCACGTGTGGAGTAACTTTGCACCATTTATCTTTCATAATTCACTATCTTTGTAAATATGCTATTTTGTGGGGAAGAAGCGAGTTGCAGGAATGTGAATCAAAATTCGAGTAATTCCTAACTAGTTTTAATTGTGTGGCATAAAACCTCTTATTTGACTTGGTGCCAAGTTGTCCCAAATATGCATAAACGAATTGAAAATACAGAATGTCCGTAAACGAATGTACCTCTTTGTTTTGTGATTGCAGGTGAACAGGCGAATCGGCAGAAGTACAACTAAGTGTAAGTGAATGCGCAACACTTGAAGTTTTTTGGCGTATTTCATCATTTTATACAAACAAAATTCCTCTGTGACATAATTTGGAGCCAAGTTACAATTTTTTAAATGAAATAATCATACCGAAGCTGCTGTTTCGAAAGAGTGGTCTTGAAACCGTTAAAATAAATGAATTCCAGCAGCGATGTTCGGTTACATTTAAAACAAAATTTGTTTTCAAGTACTGTACCTTAAGATAAGTAAAAAATAAATAAATTTATGAAAGTTCTAACCTCGTCAAACTCGAAACTTAGTTGAACCGTTAACTCGTAAAAAAATAATAAAAAATAAACCACGCTATAGAATTACCACATTTTATGTTTGACAAAATGTACTAAACGGCAATTTGAATTGCTATGGACACGAAAATGCAGTTTTAGTAAGATCGTTCGTATTTTCAATTTTCTCCTTGTCCTTCCTGGTAGTTGTTTTCATCTCGAATTGGAGAATGCGGAATTTAACCTATATTTCTGTGCGGGTTCTGACTGTCAAACTGTCGTCCCTAAAATACTATCTAGTAAAGCATGATCAAAATGTAAGCGTGTATGTGTTTAAATTCCATCTCGACCGAAAATAAACGCTACGCTTTCCCGCCTCTACTAACAGCAAAGTGGTCAAATTTTCTGAAGTATCCTCAAGATTCGTGAAGTCATACCTGACAACTAATTTACTCGACGATTTCTAAAGACTCTTGAGTTTTCATATAATAATTATTTCCCGCGGTTTTCAGCGGAAACAGGCATGACGATTCGAATTTTACCCAGTCATTAACATGTCGTCGTTGATGTTATGAAACCTCCTATGTGACGAAATTGGCCATTTTGAGTTTTCGGTTATGGTTGGAATCGTCTCTGCAAGCTCTACAGTTTGAATATCTCATACGTTGTTTAAATGCATTGTTGAATTTATCAGTAAACAGAACATTGTATCTCCTATGTGTTTCACGAAATACTTACTGCTATGATATCTGCTATGGGTCCAAAATACAAATAGGAGGAATGGAAAACATTTGTGATTGTTAATTCTGTTGGCAAGTGACACACATAGGGGATTTCATTCACGTTGGCAGACTCATCTGAGTGTCATTTGTCAAGTTGTTTTGGAATTTATTTTGCCAATTTGTAGTGTGTTACGTACATGGAATGTATCAGCGGTTGTATTTGAAAGAATCATCGTGTATGAAATTGATGGATATAAGCGATCACAAGAAAGAGATGGGTAAAGAAGGAGAGAGGCATGGAAACCTTCGCATATCTGTAACTGTACAAAGTGCACCTACCAAAAAGAAATAAAATAATCGAAATAAGAAAAGAAAGAAGCCAAAATTTATTGAAGGAATACAACAGCGGTTGGGATTGCTTCCAAAGGTGCTAAGTCACTATTGCAGGGGAATCTTAAAAAAAAAAAAAAATGTCAAATCCTTATTTAAGTCTGAGTTTCATTTGTTCAGTGTTTATAAGGAATGCTGTGAAGAGAACAACATCGTGCCTGTTATCAAGGAGTACGTTCCATGATGTTGTGGAAGCAGATAATATTGCCATTCATATGCCTCGCAAGGACCAATGTGACGGTTGTTGCAGCTATAAAGTTGGTGGAGTTACGAAATAAATATGTGAAGCACATATTAAGAGCATACACAATGCCAGAACATAGCCACGAATCTTGCAATGTCTTCTGCAAGTAAGGGACATCTGGTTCTAACGATGAATCTGCAAAGTGTTATTGTGGACAAAATTACTAGCCTCAGCCTTACTACAAACATAAATTACAAGTGCACAATTTTACAATTTATGAGCTGAACAATGGTGATGTTAAACACTACGTTTGGCATGAGGCAAATGGGAATTTCACCGCCAATGAGTTTGCAACATGTATCGTTAATAATTTTTCAAAACAACCTTAATCGGTCTATAAAATTACGCTCATTTAAGATGGATGTGTGTACCTGAACCGTAATAGGGTTCTGGTCAGTGCTCTTAGTGATCTAGCGCAGAAAATAATCACTGATGATTGAACAACAGTTTCTTGAGAAAGGCCACAAAATGATGGAGGTTGATAGTATTCATGCTGTAATAGAGAAATACTTTAGACCTCCAACACACTACCCATCAGATTGTGGCTCTAAAGCGACAAACCAGGCTTTTACAGCCATACTAAGTCAATGTCTGTGACCACTCATTTTCTAAGAATTATGAGGAAGTTTCATTTTACCTAATATCAGTTCGGTCTCCTACTGTCTGAGACACACTTGCTCTGAAATATCTGCCAAGTGGTGACATTTTTCAAACTGGATCACACGGCCGAATATGAATCATTACCACAGAAGAGGAGATCTGCTAGCACTGTCAGGGAAGCAATATTCTTATACACTCGACCGGTACCTATAAATGAATCACAATTAAAACACATTCAGGAAATAAAAGATGACTTAGAACAGGATCATCAATGCTTTCTGTGATAGTCTTTCTTTCAAATCTGACAGGAAGAACGAGAAATAAAGTTCAAAAGCAGTAGTGTCTTAATGTTGTGTAACATCACAGTGAAGATTGTCCCTTACATAGGCACTGTGTTCATGACTCTAGTAGAACATTATGCTTAGCAGCATGGTTTGGGTTTGTATGTGAATTGTGAATGTATTTTATCACACAATTAGAGGACATGATCATCGTTATGTCACGCTTCTAGGCGAACAAGATGTAATGGGCGAACAACATGGCATTTTTGTGTTTATTTTAATTGTATGTGTATTCTTGACACTGACATTGTGATGTCCACTGAAAGAAGAGAATATATTTTTGTTTTTGAGGTATTTATAGTCCCTTTATTTCCTATTGAACACTCTGTGTTAAAGTGGAAGTCGATTAATCACTATGCAAGAATATGCCCTATGTAATCCAAATACGCAGTTTGAAACCTCCTATGTGCCAAATTAAAAATAGTATATTAAAGTTATATTCTCTGTGCCTCTGCTTGTACCACAGATTACACAGATGGATAGAAATGATGTTGTTACGACATTTTACAGTAGTTACTAATAAATACCATAACACTGTTAGTGTCTATATGTTTTTGTCTCTCCTGAAAACGTTTGATTGAACACATAGGAGGTTTTATAAAATCAACGACGATGTTACATACACACAGAAGATGGAATCTACCGAGAGACCAGAAGACAAAAAAAAATACATAACCCATAGAACATATACGAACGAAACTTCACGAAATTACAGCATTAATTTTAAAAATAAAAGCAAACTCTATTTACAACGAGTCTTTCAAGAAATTTTGTTTTCTCACTGCATCAAAATTACACACCAGAAACGTCCCAAATTCTTTTAGGAAAACTATTGACTCTACAAATACGTTTGCATTAAAGCGAAAGTCCAGTTTATTTTATTTGTTTGAATGAAATGTGAATAACCATTTCATTTAAAACATTATTGCACATGAACCAGATACACTACTGTTCCTTCATTATCACCAGCGTGAGTCATTTAAGTGTTTAAACATTGTATTGCAACAAACACGTAACTAATATATATCAACATTCAACTTCAAGTTCGTTCTCATGTTACTTGGGTAATCGAGATGTCTTACAATGGAAAATTTCACTTCTTTATGACAAATGAAAAATCTTCACAAAATAAGTATGTATAGCACTGAATCAGTCAGGAGTCAACTTAGTTCTTCTCACTGTCAAAACAGTCAATGGACCGACAACACACCCTTGTGAGTACACCGTGTTATGAAACCTAGTTATCCAAGCGTGCTGAACAGGAAAGTATGCGGGACCGCCTAATTAATGGGTTATCTGGACCCAATGCTGAACAACTCGGCTGTCAGGAACTTCGTCTCGCGTCCAGGTCAGGCGCGAACCCCCTCGGGTCCAGCCCGTCACGACCGACGAGGGATCTCGCAGGTCGTCGAACTCGCGAAAGTCGCCGGTGCGCAATTATAACGCGAGGTCCACTCGTCGCTTCCCCGCACGTCGTGAATGGACGTGATGGGGGGTTGCTGCGGGGAGGTGGAGTAGGGGTGGGTGGCTCCATGTACGGCCAGGAAGACGTGAGGCGGCGGGTGAAACTGCGTTGCCGTGTCTCCGCACCGAGGGGGACACATGACCTCGTCAGACGAGGGGGGAGTGGGGGAGGAGGTCGCGACCCGTCAGCCATCCCCGGCGGGGTCGCCTCGCACCGGGGTCCCAAATTGGCCGGGCCATCGCGTCACGTTCGGCGAGCGGGCCGCGGGAACGACGAGGATTCCCACAGGATTGGGACCTATGTCCTGCGCGTCACCCACGGGACGTCACTTCGCTGGACCTCATTTCTGCGGCGACAACAACCCCCTAGGTCAGGGAACACGGAGACAAGCCATGGAACTCATGAAGACGAAGTAGTCCCGTGGGCTAAGTACAGTAAAGAATATTTATTCAACTAAATAGTAGATTCACAGTTTGCATAAGTTGCATTTATCACATTACTTACGTAATAAAAAGAAAATATAATTGAGAATCAGTAATAACAGACACAATATTTCGGAGTCCCAAGCCTGGATGAGGGACGTAGACATTCTTGCATGTACTCTTCGTTAACATACCAGCAACAGACTTAAGTATTGACCTACTAAAAGAGCAGAACACCAATCCGTTCCCTGATTAGTAAACATTACTGACCATTCAAAGTTCATTGGCCTTGGTCTTGACTCAGTTAACTGGTTATTTCGTATTAGTAGTAATTATTTGACTGTGTTACTATTTTATAAACCTCTCAGTTTAACCACACGCCAGGTTATTTAGGAATCCCCCCTTGATTACTTACTGGCTTATGCAGTATCTGATCAAAGGTCATCTTGGAATGCCTGATAACATTTGGTTTGGTTCCGAAAAGAATTCGCGTCAGAATTTCAGACTGCACTTACAAGATTTCACAAAACTTTATCTGTAAATAATTGTAAAAACTGGTCGTTTTAAATGTGCCTAGTTAATGTTTGCACCATTGATAATATTACAAGATATTGTAACCAGAGTGGATACGGGTTTCATTATCATGATGGGACTGATTACAGTTCACTGGAACTGATCGCAATGGGAAGTGCCTTGAACTGCCTCATATTGTAAAAACTTGCCTCAGATACAGGATGCGAGGTTGAGAAATTGCTGGGTTACGATCTCCGGAAAACTTAGAATTCAAGATTGCAATGTTACGAGCGAGATAATTCTCTCTGATCTTTATATCTAAAACATCATCGACAGCAAAGTCATTAGAAAAGGGAACCGTAGCTCAGTCAGAGAAAATTCAAGAACAAATTATTGAAGAACCTCATTAACAATCATCTAGAGTGTTTCTGGGAAACTATGTGGAATCATAGCTCTTTACCACTGTGCTGCCTCACTCGGTAAGATGGCAGTTATCAGCATACGACGATGCAGAGGTCTGTGGTGATGGTCAGGATCAGACACAGATGCAGCGTGGACAGACATGGTCGAAGCGATGTCTGAAGGGAGATGCAGCAGGCATAAGAGCCATCGTGGGACGACGCAGGGTACAGCAGGAGCCGGGGCGTGTTCTCACGGTGCTTGGGAAGTGTATCACGTATGATCGCCGCGGGTAATCTGCACACATGACCCTCCCACGGCTGGATGGATGGCGGGCGCGCGGCAGATGACGGAGATAGCCCCACGGCCGGCCCTAGCTTCGTCAACCCACACACACACACACACACACGCCCCAAGTCTTACAGGGGGTCGTCGTGCAACCTGTCTGCCACCGTCCACTCCCGCGAGTCCACGTCGTCTCAAGTTCGCCGACCAAGGAGAAAACCTCGACCTCGCGTTCTTGGAAACATACAGAGTACGTGCCTGCCGGTCAAAACGTAACTTGGAACTAGAAGGCTTGTTTCGCCCTAGATATATTATCTTTATATCCCAAACAGCGAAACCGCAATGGAGTGGAGGAAGACATCAAAATTCAGCAACATGAAGAAACAACTTTCTGTGTTGGTTCCGAGAAGAACATGTGGCACAGTGGCCTTCCGTGAAGAGGTGTACTTACTGAGGTCGAAAAAGGAAAGGAGTTGTTGACTCAAACCTTTACTGAAAAATATTACCAACGTTTTCAAGCCAAATTTAACGAAAATGCAATACTTTTCACTTGGGTGAAAACAAAAAAATCATATGTACACATATTGTGTATATTAGTATTTCGCTCACACTACATAAAATAAAATAAAATAAGTCTGCGCCATCTGCGAACCCGCTATTCTGGATGATTCAAAGCAACGACAATACAACACACAGTACGATAAGGGAGACTGCATACATATCACTCTTCAAGACGGGCCTATGTCTGGAAAATCGTAATCTAGTAAACTGGCGGGACGTTAAAGACTGATAACATATGGGCATAGCAATGGGCCAGCGTTACAAACTTGGTCAAGGAACAGCCATCAACCATCCAAGAGCATCACGTCGGCCATTACTTTCAAATCACAATGAGTTAAAATTGTTGCAATTTTACTTCAGTGCACAGCTACATTGTGCAAAGACTGGCGCACATTGTGTGGCCATGTTCCTGTGAACCACGCGTTTTCCGACTTGGGACTACCGTTCAAAAATAACCGTATTGCAGTTTCAAACTATATCCTACGCGTTGTCGTTTCCATTTGAATTAATCTTTATATAAAACTTGACTCCCCGGATCTGGGGCTACAAGTTCATGTCTACAGCATTAGCATAGGTACTCTAAAAGAAAAAATTTTGTAGGAAGTCTTCCTTGCAAAAGTATTTCGTAGTAACAACAAAATATCTTTGTGGTGGCTACACAATTTAGTGCTGACAGCAAAACATTTTTTTGTGACCACAAAATAAATATTTTAGGGTAAATACACACAAAATATTTTTTAGTGACTGCAAGATATTTTTTTCTCCGTGTAGCGATGTTCACAGTTTGTAATTATTTCGTTACTTTCAACAGATGTGGTTTTGGTCCTGGGATCCCAGCGGTATCTTTAGTTCGCTATAAACTTCATACTAGTCTACCGGCCTATCGTCGGGTGTAAGCCCAGTCAAAATGAAGGATCGCTAGGAAATTATGCTCGTAACATTTTGAGCCGCTGCATTTCTCACCTTGGTAATGTCATGGAAGATTTCGCAGACTGCGCAGTGCAGTTTTATAGAGTGTATGTTTATTGCCGCTGGCACAACACACCTTTATTCAGATCTTTGTTGTTCGTGAAAATTCGGTTCGTTACTTTTCTTTACTAGGTAATCATTCCTTCATTGCCATATTTGGTTACATTAAAAAAATTTTATAGCCTTATCCAAGAAGTAGTGCATTTTCCTAACACCAAGTACGGATATTACCACCAGACACGAACCTCGTTAAATTATATTCGTGAAACCATGTACCAATTGATTGCATTTGGAAATGTATATAAAATATTGTTAACAGTATAGAAAATTCGGAAAATTATTTAGTCAAGTAAAAAAAGATCACGCACAAATATCCCGTCGGATCTTTCACATAGGAGAACTCGTTTAATAATAACGTAAAGATACGTGGATAGTGTAACTATCACTTTCATGATATCAGTTATATTTTTTAAACGTAACAAGAAACCAGCACGGGCATGGAAATTCAGAGCGTTTAGGGCAACACAAAACGTGAATGACGTCTCACCCTATTACTCTATAAAGTAAAAAAATATAAACTCTTGCTTTTATAAGAAAAATGTTTGTAAACTAATGTCTGAACATTTATCAGTCTAGGCACGCATACAACAAGAATTTTGCAGGTCGTTAAAGTGGTCTAAATTTTTCTAATACTTGTGGGGACTAGTGGGATATATTTTTATGGGCAGAATGTTTGATGTGAAACAAAATAACCTTTGACGGCCTTTCACATTCTACAAAACATTTCATGGAAACTGGTTGATGAAAAAAAATGTTGTCAAATGTGTAAAGAAAAAAATATTGTGAAACCTTTTTTTTTTACTTTAATAAAGGATGAGATAATATAGGAAAAGCCAACCAATATCTCTATTACTAGAGCTACTGACCAAATGGAGAACCAAACGCCTGTAGAAGTCATAAGAAGTATATTTAAACAGAATTCATATGATAGGAAAAATAATGACTTCTACAGACAATTCAGGCAACTAGATAAATCACTAAGCAGGAATTATGATAGTGTATGAATTTTCAAAATGATGTTTTTCTACCGTGACGAAGGTGTTTAACTCGGGTACGAACCTGCCCATCAATTAACTCACAAACCCGGGTTCTACTTGGTTTTCTGTGTTCTAGATATTTCCATTTTTCTGTTTGTTCCCGGAACAACTTATAAACTTCTTAAACTCATTGCTAGCTCAAGTTTAGAAATCTCAGGTCGATCTTAGGTTTTGTTCATTTGAAGTGAATCACACCCGTTGAGATATAAGAAGAATTTTGATGTC
>PNEQ01070486.1:0-31684 GCA_003012365.1 Medauroidea extradentata
TTACGAGGTGATACGACGTAGCACTGGCGAGTGGTGTTACGAGGTGATACGACGTAGCACTGGCGAGTGGTGTTACGAGGTGATACGACGTAGCACTGGCGAGTGGTGTTACGAGGTGATACGACGTAGCACTGGCGAGTGGTGTTACGAGGTAATACGACGTAGCACTGGCGAGTGGTGTTACGAGGTGATACGTCGCAGCACTGGAATGAAAAGGTGCGGCGCGAGAAATGGGCGATCCCCGAGATAATCTGCTGACGAACGGCATATTCCAGCACGGATCCAACATGCTCAAATCTGGGTCGACACAGCCAGGAAGAGCTCCGACCGTCACAGTGGGAAGCGGGCACTCTATCCACCGAATGCTTTGGCGTTCCTTTTGCAATAACTACTGCACATTTACGAGTGTGTTTCTTTCATCCTTTGGGATGGGCACTATAAAAACGGGAACGAATTGTAAATTTCTTGTACTGTCAATAGATAGATACATCGGTGAGATACTTTGCAACATAATCACCACACAGATTTGGGACTCTAAACCGGTGCACTATCTTCCCAATACCCTCTGCAAGAAAGTTGCCACCTGCCTATTCAACCTTGTACGTTAAACATTTTGGCCGTGGTACATGTATGAGGAGCAACATTAAGAAGACTCCGGCAAGTTATCCGCAACAAACGGAGGGAAATGGTAGTTGTCTTGCTTCATGACAATGCCCGACCTCATAACCATGCCAATACCCAACAACTGCCTCCATGTTTCCGATAGAAAGTGTTTGATCACCCTCCTTACAGCCCAAATTTGGCACCGTGTGACTTCCACCTTTTCCTGACATTAGTAAAGTGGCTGGGAGGACGACGCTTTAACAGAAATGACGAACTGCGACATACTAGTTGAATAGGCAGGCGGCAACTTTCATCGCAAAGGATATTGCAAAGCTGGTGCACCGCACAAGTGCCACAATATGCGTGGTGATTATGTTGAAACGTAACTGAAAGTTGAGCATACCTTTTGACAGTAAACACATTTTACAATTCACTCTTTTTTTACAGCCCATAGGAGGTTGACAAAAAAATAACCCTCGTATATATCTACCGCGGCCATCGAATGGTCTGTAGAGCTTCAGTATCTGTCATTCAACAAACTAGCACAATTTTTGTATTTGTCTGCGTGCCAGTAACATTTAAGAACATTTTTGTATGGAAATTATTGTTTATCTCTGCTAACATCTAACGTTTTTCACGTAAAGGGGAACATTGACGAAAAGGAACATTTTCACAGTCATTTTTTTAGTATAAAAATTTCAAGTCACATGACATTTTTATACTACAAATTGATGGTACTGTATGGCCGGAAATTTTTTGGAATTTTGGAACTACAGTATATAGCATAGACGATATATTTTTTACGTTATAAAATTAATACAGTTTCACGGTTCTCATTTCAAGAAAGACACAAAGATGAGCCTTTGGCTCCATCGGTCCAAAAAATTAAAAAGCTGGAGTAACAACCATTAACACATAATTAACTGAAATCAACTTCTGTTACGTATGAATCAATAATAGGTCAGTTTTCAGCTCATAAGTAAAGCTTAAGTTTTATCAATTTAATTTCTTGTACATTGACTTGTACCCTTACTACCTCCCCCCACTCCAAATCTCCTGACCCGGCCAGCTTTTTATATAATTCAACAAAATATTATACTGTATTATGAACTAGCTACTGCATGCGACTTCGTTCACGTAGTTTCCAATTTTAAATGCCGTTCTAAGTTTAATTGTTTCATGTTCAGTAGTTTTTTACTTCACATTTATATAAAATGTAATTCTAAACTGAATTTTAAAAACAGCATTATTTCCACCCAATTCACTTAACGCAAACTAAAAACACGTTTTAGACTTACAGTATTTTTATACAAGCTATCACCATGTAAAACTACTGCGCTACATCACAACTCATCCTGTAGATATTAGTTAAAAACGATACACTCAACTATGACATCATCTTAGAGACCAATTCAAACAAGCATAAAGTGGGTCCATAAAGCGCACTGCCAATAAGATCCTTTGTAACGAAACGATGCTACAACCGTCCATTTTTGTCACGGAGTACTTTAGTGCCTATAGTAGTTCTGCTTAATGCGACGACTTTTTCAAACACTTCACAGTGGAGTAATTATTCAAAGAAATCAATGACTCATCATCCACTAGGTTTCTTCGCAACACTGCTATATTCGATTCGTACAAAAAAAATTGGTAAAAAAAGAAAAATCGTTCGATTCAGATGAAACTTGGAATACGAAAATAATGGGTGTGAGGTATTTTTGTGGCATGCGATAAGGACATAGCACATCTGTTTGTTCGAGGAATAAAGGGGCAGTCGTGGATTGTGGAGAAGGGAGGGGGGATTTAACACCCGTGCGTCACACATATCGATCGACAAGCATCGCGCACAGTGGCTGCGGAACAAGAGAGAAGCGAAAAAGCCAGTGTGAAATTCAGTAAAAGCGAGAAAGTACCCTTCTCCATAGCATCGATAGCACTGTTACACGCGAACTGTTAAAAGTGCATGATAATCAAGACTACATTAAAACAAGCCACTAACACACAGAGAAACTTCACTTACTTCTGTCACACCAGTTGAAAACCTTTCTACTGATTATTTTTAGCTGTGGTTAAAACAGTATTTTAGAATTTACCAAACGTTTTAAACTTTCAAGCAATACGTTACACAAATAAACAAACCTTTCCTCCACAAATTTAAATACCTCCAGAACAGAAATTACATATAACTGTTACGCGCCCATAAAACTATCTCTTATTATACACGGGCTATATTTACATCATTATTTATCCACCCAAGAGTATTTGGTAATTTTTACATACTCCAGACTATTATTCTCAAGGATGGAGATAATTTAGCGTAATCATTGCACTTGGGACTGTAAGTACAGCATGCGCAACGAAACTAGACACTTATTTTCAATATTCATGATGTCCAGAAACGACCATTTAACAAGCACACCATGCTAAATTGTGGGGGGAAATATAAGCGGCAAAATGTTGTAGGACGACATATGACGTGCACAATGTGGCAACACTGCACAAAGACAGTCCCCTATTGCGCTCCACGTCCAGGTATTATTTCATGTAGACTATGTTACATCAAGTACACGTAGAATCATGTTAGGATTGCCCGGAATCATACCCTGAACCCATAATATGCTGGTCAGAACAGCAGTAGTAAGATAAGGTAAATGTATGGCGCATGAGGGAACTAACTACCGGGCTATGTTGCCACATTGAGTACGTCAAATGCCATCATACAACATTTTGCCACTAACATCTTTGTATCCAATTTAGCCAAGTATTCGCGTAGTGTGCGTATTATAAGGTCGTTTCTGGACAGCCTGTGTGTGTTTGTACGCGCACACGTGTGTGTGTGTATATTATTACTTATTATTACTTATTACACACACGCATACATACACACATGCACACGCACCAACACACACTAAGTCGATTGATACAAGTCTGTACATTTCTACGAGGGCAAAAAATAGGCCTAACTAACACGAGAAAAGATATCGTGTGTGCTACTGAACGATGTTGAAACCTTTTAAAAATAATAAATCTAAACTGAAATAAGCTACAGCACGATACCGTTAAAGTTAATTTGCGGTATCTTCTAATTCCAAATGCATACCTCGTAGCAAACACTTTTGCGTTTGCGTATACTTTCGCACTAAAATAAGCACACACATAGGGGCATTACATAACTATACTGGCGTATTTTTTGTCTAGTTTTGGAAGGGCTCGTTGTGAAATGTAAGCTTTAGAGGAACATTTACGGTGTTAGGAGACCGCACGCACGACCCACTCTCCTGCCGCAACATGCACCTCCCCCTGTGACGTCACTCAGGTCTGCTGAGGCGTCAACCTATACAGCTCGTCCAGGACTTCCCAGGGGCTCTGTTATCTAACTTAACATCTGGTAGAAAATGGTCAACTGTGACTACTATCTTTCGAGAGCGACAACGATACAGATAATCACTCGTGATTGTCTTTGTATCGTGATGTACAGGCTGTCCCGTAAAAATGTTCCAACAATTACAGAGGGCGTAGTATGCATAACAAGACGACATATCGGTGCTATACACGTAGGTCGTAAACGTAATATCTACCAAGTTATGGTGTACCAAACATGCTTGTCAACACTGTACGATGTATTCCGAACACCTTCATAAGTCTTACTTAAGTATATTTACTCAGATGTCATAATGTGTTTTAAATACTAATTTCTACATTTCTTTTTTCCTTCTCTTTATAACCATGCAGCGTATATGTTCCTTTTTAAAAGTCCGATTCAAAGATGTAACAGCCATTTCATTCGTCTCGAGTAGAAGTTGGTGTACTACACTAACAAGGGACAGCAACATTGATACTATATTAAGATAATGTACCTCTCGACCAAGACATAGCAGCGCACGTATTGCATTAAACTTGTAGTTTGCATCGGTAATAAAGATTAATACGCAATATCTATGAATAATATACGAAACGTATTACATACATTAGGGAATCTACAATACGGTAATTATGTTTCCATCTCAGCCACATTTCAATCGAATTTGTTCCCCAACGAGGATGGCTATAGAACGCAACTTAAAAATGTTACCTATTTTCATACGCTGTCACTTGTAACAACTCCATAGGGCCAGATATTTACATGAAGATAGTTACGGTACTTTGAAAGACAAGTTGTGGCACCATATTTAATAACAGAACACGAATTCTCGTAGTACAGTTAGTCAGGCAGTAGTTGCTTTTGTATATAGATCGTACAAGGGACTGGAACGTTAAAGCATGGGTGCCAACTACGGTTACGGAAACCTGTATAAACGCCTGGGACTGTTAGTTTCTGTTCGAAACATCGCTAAGCTGCGAGAAAGATCTGGATTCGGCGGCGATTATACAGTTGTCCAGAAACTACATTCATAGATATCTTACATCTTACTACTACTGTTTTGGTCTGCATATTATGAATTAAGGTTACAATTCCGAACATTACACTACGTTTACATGACGTAACATAGGCTACATGAAATAATACCGGGACATGGAATACAAGAGGGGGGCTTTCTTCGTGCAGTGTTTCCACACTGTGCATTTAAAATGTCGTACGTTTTGTAACTTACATTTCCGTCTCCAATTTAGCCCAAGATTCGCGTGGTGAGCTTATTAAGATGTTTGTTTCTGGACAACCAATACATACACACAGTTCGCAGCGGCCGAGTGAGCAGTAGTTGTTTGGCGCTTAGTTTGTACGTGTGAAGTGCCGCAGACAGTGACGGCAGAGACAAACAGTGGAACCGGAGCAACACAGTGAGAGGCGGCAGTGCAGTGACTATGTCAGGCGGGCGGCGGAATGTTCGGAGAGTGTGTGAACGGTGCATTTTCATGTGTAGGAAGGACAAGCAGGTTAGACTTTCAGGAAACAGTATTGCTGGAGAGAGTTCTAGAACGAGCAATTTTTTAAGTGTTGACTGATATACATTATTTGAGGACTGCTTTCTATGATAACATACATTAAGCAACTGTTTAAATAGTTTAGGAATACAGGGTGTAAAAATATTACATTTAGCTATAAATGTTAATGTTTATATGGTTGAAAATGTAAGTCAAATATGTGTTACATGTTGTAAATAAATGTTAAATGTTTACAAAAAAATTGGACGCTTATTTTTAAATTTAATTAAATTCATCAAGTCTCCCAATGATCGAACCTAGCTGCATCCAGGACCATTATTTCTAACATTATGTGATTATTTCATATTTTGTAAAGACATGTATATGGCCATCCAGCTGTTACATAAAAATCTTAAAGGTTAAATGCTAGCCTGTATTTCCTACACACATCAACACAAACTAAAAGCGTGGTGCCCTGCTAAGTTTAACTAAGCATATTGTACACATTTAAAATCAACACAGCAACATCAGGCTAAGGATAATGCACAGCAACATTCTAGGAGACTAAACTGTGAACACGCAACTGATGTACAGTAGGTTGTAAAGTGTGCTGAAGGTAGCTCACTTCTGTGTTTCGGTCATAAGACGGAGCATACATCATGGACGCTGTATGTACAGCGAGGCAAGACCGCGAAGTCGAGGATCGTTGCTATAGACTCTTGATAAGGTCGACCACTCGCACTGCTTGCTTGCAAACGCATTTACTTTGAAATTATGTTGTTTGTACAGTACGTACAAAGGAGGCAATTTTCGGCGCCCGAGTTTGCTCCACGAGCGATACTCTATCTTCACGCGCGTATAAGGCAAACACTCGCTTGAATGAACGACACTAATCAAGAAGAACAACGAGTAAAGAGAGGGAAGAGGAGGAAGAGCTGTGAGAGTGTGTTGTTTCATATCTGGTGCTTTCTATTCCTGTCTTTCCTTCTCGTTCTCATCATTTCACTTCAACTTCTATGCGTTCTGATATATTTGTAGCGTTTATAGTCCTTCACATTTTTTATATTTTTAAGTTTTTTTGTCATTTTATTTGATGATAGTTACGTCGGGGGTTATGCTCATCCAAACTACAGTTGATTTGGTTTTGTGTAATGTAAAATTTTTGTCCTTTTTGTTGCACTAAAACTTTTTTATGCATTTTTGTTTACTACTTTGTTGACGTTTGCGGTAATGCAATCTAAATTTGGTATCCATTTTGCACTTTTCTGATTATTTATTCAAATTTGTGCAAGAGCAATTTCATTCTGTTTCGTCTACCCTATTTTGAAATCAGCTTTAGCTAACGTAATTTTGTTTTATTTTATTTTTGTTTAGTGGTGTTTAGAGTTGTAAGAAGGCAAAGAAGGCATTTCTGAGAAGGATCTCCATAACGTACCAGTACACCGCCGGATAAATACTTAGCCTAGTCTTTTCGAAAATTAATTCGTAAACGATTACGCAGTGCGAATAAATAATTTGAGAGCATTCAGATTCGATTCCCGGTTCGGCGATTATTATTTTGGGTTTCCCTGTCATTCTAAATCACCCCAAGTAAATGGTTCCTCATTATAAACAATGGTCGCTTCCTTGCGTTCCTTGAGCTACTGGTTCCGTATTCAATGAACTCGCTGTCTAAGAGAAACGCTAAGTATGTTCAAGTTGTGTAAAACTATGTAATTATATATTTTCATGAACTAGTGTTGATTTATTTACAAAGTACTTATGAGTATAGTTACCTCTTACAAAAAAAAATAGCTTGCGTAGTTTTCTGATAATGATGCGTCAAAGTTAAAATTTATATTTTACGCTGCCATTAAATAGTGAAAACAAACTTGACTTCCTCAAACGAAATAAATCGCAGCGAAATAACCTGCCGTGGACTAGGTACCCTAACGTTTCGAAACCCACAACGCAATATTTTGAACCGTCAAAAAAAACCCGCAAAAGAACTGGGAAAAATATGCAAATTCAGCCATGTGTTAAATACAAGTCCACTGGTTTTCACTACTTGCACGGCACGGTAAAATGCAAATTTAGACTTTGAAGCATCGTTACAAGAAAACAATACGAGCTAAAAATGTTTTGTACGAGGAAACTGCACTCACAAGAACATTCTACAGAACTAATACTATATCGTAAAATATAGATGTGTTTATACTAAAAGCAGTCGAACAACATTATGGGCGCCGCATACCAGGAGACTGCAGGTTTGAAACATAGGCTATAAGATAAGTGCCTCATCACTTCCACGTCCAGGCGCTGAACTGACACAAAGTGCTTATGGCATATTAAGAGGCATATACAGCCGCGCTTGAGACACACAAACATGGCGGCGATTAGGTATATACTCACGGGGGTAGCATGAGGGCGAGGGGAGTGAAGCCAAGAGAGGGGGGGATGGTTGCCAGCCGCCATACTGCTTTAATCTCAAAAGTACACATCAGACAGATATGTTTTATGGTAAATAAATGTAATATGCTCTTTAATTGATGTTTTAGGTTGAAAACTCTATGTTTTAGCCCTGTTTACATACCTCCTAACTAATATTTCCTCGATTTTTTTTAATTAGTCGGCCATACTGATACCAGCCAAGTCAAGCGTTTGTTTGGTTACAATTCCCGGCGACATGCTCCATCTGGACCCTTCTAACATCTTTGAATATACTGGCACGTACATCAACATCCATGTGGCCTTTATGCGCAGCCAGAGGAAACGACGTGTTATGTTTCGGTTGTTGGCTTATCCCTATGGGACTGTAAACGGTGACACATGGTTTGTTTATGGAAAGTGCATAGTAACGTCCAACACATACTTATATATTTTTATTTTACTATTCCGGCTGGAATTTGTTCAATGACCGCAGTCTGAAAAAGAGATTTTTAACAATTTTAAAGTTCCCCGAAACAATGTTCTTGAAAACAATAATTCAAAAGCATAGTTTAAAACGTGTTCTTTTCGTTGACAAAGATATGGAACGCACGTTTAGTAGTATCTCCTATTTAAAAACTTTCTCCTAAAACGCTGCAACACATGTGTAATCTGTACAGAACTCTCAAGCGACGTAGGAACCGTAATTAGTTTCATACACACGAGTGTACTAAACTTTGAGATATGTGATATAAACACAGCTACAGACAAGAATGTCTGTGTACTCAAAACTGAGAAAATGTGCCTATTGGCTGTTCTTTGACAAACTGATACCTCAATGATAGACCTAGCACTAAGTTGCTTCCCTGCCATTGGCCCAGCGCCCTCCAAGATATGTCAACAAGGCAACAACCAATTGCTTATAGGCGGTTCGGGATAAAGTGAGTACTCAAAAAAGCCCTGGAAAATTACTAGTGTCAGTATATTTGTATCTTTCCGCGCGTAGCAGCTAGCGACGGGAAATGTCTAACTTCTCTGAACACATAACTTGATGTTTGCGGGAGTAAGATGAATAATGCAGTCAATAGGTACCTACAGAGATGGATAAATAAAAGTTTATTGCTTATATAAAATATAAATAAGTCCATCTCCGTTGATTTTATTTTTAGTATTGCTGTGTTCAAGTAGGAATATACACGGAACTATGTTCTGCAAATCGCTGCAAACCATACAAGCTGTAAAAGAACTATTGTTAATGTTGAATAATATGTACTACAGAGTAGTGACAATTTTCAAAGGTGAGATTTTTAGTGCTCACCTTATCCCGAATGACCTATAGGTTACAAAAATTTACAGTTAATTGAGTCCTAGAGAGTGGAAAAAAAAATAAACAAAATTTTAGGTCCCTTATTATAATTATCTGGTAAACTGCATTACTTAGACGTACTCTTCAATTAGTAACACGTGACTAATAATTATGGCTTAAAATCTTTAAAAATCATAAAAAAAAAAGCTCGTGCTCAAAAGTCGTCAGACAATGCGTATATGAAAATTGGTGACTCAATACGAATGCATTTTCACAATTGTAAAACCATTGCAGCCGAGGTTTGAATCAGGTTTTCTTGCTTAGGAAAACATTAGGCCTAGTTTGGAATTCACGTTTCGTAACGAAACACAGGTTTCGTGTGCGGTATAAACGACGAAAGCTGGATTTCAGAAGCAAATGTAGCGTGGCAAACACTATTATAACCAATTATAAACAGAGTTTTTTAAACACAAAAACTACATTAACAGGATATATCCCCTTCATCAATAGCGAACGATAATGTCCGAGGTACATTGGAGAGAAATAGGAAGTTTATATCAATTTTAACGACGGTTCGTAAATATTAATTTGTTAATATATCAGTAGAAATTGTATGAGTTCATAAAATAAGTGATAGGAATGTTTGATTTTTCAGCGGTTTCCATTTTCTTTCGTAAACAAAAACCAACTTTTAAATCAATATTGTGAATATTCTGACTCGTGTAATTTCCGCCATCGCTAGGTAACGAAACACAAGTTTCCCAAACTCCAGTTTCGCATTGTGGTGTCACACTTTGTCCAAATATTGGATTCTTAAGTTGTGTTTCCCAAACTAGACATTTGTGTGGAGGTATAAACGCACTGTGGGTGTAAATGAACAATAGTACGAGAGTTGTTGACTTTATAAAGCGTCATTAGTAGAAGCACGAGTATTTTGTGTGTTTATTCTAGGTCAGACTGAACGTTAAAACACATGCTACACTGTCAGTTGTGTGACTGGACAGCTGCGTTGACACGTCTTTGACGACTGCAAACCAGTTGTGAGTTAATAATACGTGGGGATAATACAATGTAAAACTCGACTGCAGCCAGGGAGTGAGAAGTTTGGGCTGCTGCCAGATGAATCTACGAAATACTCGTGTCTCTAGTAGAGATAGCAGCAAATCGCGAGAATATATCTTGCCACTGCATGTTGCAAAACAGCGTAGCTGTCTGTAAGTTGTATAATTAGTTTATGGTTATTTAGTTGTTCACAGACGAATCACAAACATTCTGTAGTGAAGGGCGCCGCCTACCCGAGCATTATATAGACGCAGAAGTGACGGGAGATATAAGGTCGGCCTTGAAACGCGTATCAATAGCCGCATCGCCTCAACAAACCCAGCGCGCAAGGTTATCGCCGAACTGTTTTTTACTATGGAACACTACGCAGTAGCATATAATTTTATTGGTACAAACTCTGTAGCAAAGTTCAGTGCACGCCTATATATAGTTTCACATACATCCGGTTAGTACAGTTTGAAGTGCAGCAATATAAGACAGTGTTAAGTAATGCTGGAAAGCTTAGAAACGGCGTTTTTAATAAGCGTGGTGTCTTAACAATGAGATTCCGACCTTGTCTAAAATGTTTTCTTTCGTTACGTTGGCACAATGGACACACGTGGAATTGTTTGGAAGAAAAATCCTGCCTACGAACACACTGGGACATATTTGAAGCGTGAGGTAGGCGGGGCCCTTAGTACCATGTTTACCATTGGCTAAGTGAATGGAGACACGCCAATAACAAAAGAAGAACATCACGTACTGTCGACATTTCCCGCTATAAATCAGCGTCCCTAGAGACCATTGGAGTACAAGAGAGAATTCACAAACAACTGTAGACTTGTTTCCACAATGGCCTCTGACTTACTCGACACCTCCTCGCGATGCTGGACCAATGATAAACAAACAACTGAATGTAAGTCCAGTCACGTGGCATCACTGCTTCAGCGAGCAGCCAGACAGTAAATACTTTTGGTGTATGACTGAGTACACGCATATTCTTGGTGTCCAGCATGCAGGTCTGTGAACCAGTGAATTCCTTCCGCCTTCAAGTATCCCAAGTCTGAGCCGTATCTATAGACCTCTTTCGAATGACAACCAACTGCTCACCAATGCTTTCTGTATGGGGATAGCAGTTGGTCGTCATTCGAAAGAGGTTTATAATATCGGCCCTTAGGCTCCTTTTATGCACCCGATTCATGTCGTACGACAGCATACGACAAAAGTCGGACCGACTGTAACTATATGCCGTATACGACACAAATTGACCGTGTCCGGCGAACAGATATGTCGTTCCGGCAATGGATCTATAGGACGGATGGACAGTGCTGACAATACAGCCGTGTGTGATGGATCACGTAATACTGTATGCTGCGTATACGCATATGTACTCTAAAAGACGGGAAAGAAGATGGTCTGTGCATCCCATTAACAGTGAGAGATACGTAGATAGAGCGTTCCGTAACTTACATAACTTATATGTTTGTGACGCAAAGGGGTTGGCAGCACTGCAATGCAAGTGCCGGATCGGTCCCACTTGTCCGGCTGCATGAAAGCGCCCATTTACCGCCATGCATATATACGAATCGTACGACATTTCTTGTCGGTCCGTTGTTTAAAACAATACGACACGTTTTACACAACGGACCGGCACACTTCACGCACGACAGTGAATGAAAGGTCTCATTGCTTCCTAGGTATTTATAAGACGTATGACTTTCTGCCGTATACTATCGTAGGACACAAATCTGAAACATAAAGGATCCTTAGTCAATATTCACGTCAAGTCGTGCGACGAATCCGATGATCGAACTAAACATATGACGATAAATGAATACAAAAGAAATATGAGGCGGTATAGTGCAGTGCAGAGGGGCAGGAGGGTGTGAGGTGGCATGTCTGTGGCCAATAAGAGCGAGGGCGGGACACAGCTGTCAGGTCGACAATCACACGCCACACGGCCGACACAAGTGCCTGACCGAGGCTCGATGTTGCGCAATGCGCCACATTCCAGCTGGTTCGACACTAGTTACCTCCCCTGCCATCGTCACCACAGCAGTGCCCTGCACTTCCAGGCAGCTGTAGCTAGCTCTAGTCCACTGCTACCTGCTGTCCTCTGCTATAACCACACTACATCACTCTAGCCTAGCTGGAGGCGAGCTTCACTCCCTCGTCGATTGCACAAACACTTAACATTTTAATGGCAACTTCAGCCACAAGACTACGCCCGGTAGTTGCACAGTGATTTCGAAACTAATTGTTATTTAAGTGATATAATTTTCACTCAGTACTCTGTTTTGTCACGTGTTCAGGATGAGTCAGACGGAGTGTATTAATTTCGTGTGGTGATAGTTTAAAAATAAATGTATAAAATGTGTTTTCAATTTATCCTTAAAGTGAAAACTGTGGGAGCAGTGCTACCCTAATAATAGACTTTCAAATTAGCTTACATTTTAATTACAATTTAAAAATAAACTAAGTTGCGAAAATCGAGAGAAAATTCAGTATGGGAAGAAAAAAGATTTAAGCAAACCAATGCATTACAGTGATTATCTAGTTATTAACGAAGGTAAATATAAAATAGAGTAAACAAACGAAAAAAGCACAAAACCGGAGAACATACTACGATAATATAAACAGTGTATTTTTTCTAGGCATTACTGAACTAATAACATTCTCGAACTGGGGAAGGAAATAAGCTAATTTTATCTACACGAAACTGAACTCTAAATTTGTTTTAAACTTTTTTGGCCTACCACGATTTTCCTTGTAAAATTATCTTACTTTGTAGAAAAACTTAGGATAACTTTGTAGCCAATCAAAATCACAAGTTTGTCGGAAATTATGTAGCTATATACAAATCACAGCCTTTGGTGCGTATCCGGCTTGATTAAAGTGCGTATCCACATAAATTACGTGCTGCAAAGGCTAAGAAAAGTAAGTCATTGTCCTACACATTTAATATATATAAAATTAAAAAAGGACACACAGAACATTTAAACTCAAAATGGTATAAGGTAAGGTGTGCTGTCAACAAACACAAGAACGCAGGCTCGAATAATATGTTGTGTACAAATATAATTTAATTTCTTCAATAAATACAAATAAAAATAATTAGTTTAAGTTAATTTTCACGATAAGAATAAAAAAAATAACTTTTCCTTGTTACAAGTACAAATACAAGGCTTGAAATTGTACGAACATATACCACGTAATTTTTAAAAGAAGTATCTTTGTACTTTATTAAGGTTTTTGTTTGACAACTGACTCCAAGGCTTTTCCTTGTAAAAGTACTAAATAAATGTAGAGTAAAATATCTTAAACATTAAAGGTTACGTAGCAATTTTTTCTTATTAAAGCGACGAGCCAAAAATAAACATGACTTAACTGCTGGAGAAATTGTTATTAAAGTCGATAAAACACCGTGAATTTGTCTACGTTAAACGACTGTTTTAACATGAACGGTTAAACAAGGATAAAGGTAAAAAAAAACACGAAAAAGGAAAGGCAAAAAGAAGTAGGCGAGGTTTATGTGTATCATAAAAGCTGCTTCCGAAGAAACAGATATTAGGAAAGTTGCCTTCCTTAAAAACAATATTTATGAAGGAGTATAAAATTTAAGCTTCCCCTCCCCCACCCCCCACACACAAATTAGTTTCACTCTAGTGGCAATTACTTCCTTACATCTTTCCGCCTCAACACATTCAAGCAAACTTACAAGAACAACATCCTCTCAATCCTCTCACTGAGAGGTTGGAACGACAGACACACACTTGACGGTAGTGTTTCAGTCGCTGTGACGTCACGAAATACCTGTCAATATAGACCCGGGAATTAGTGGCTGGCTGGACACTTAAGTCTTCAGCTGCCTGTTCATTGGCTACTACCGAGTTGTACATCTGGCAAGGTAGTGCAAGTCAGCGCGTGTTTTAAGATATGCTGTTAGTTTACAGTTCTGAGGTAAGTGACACGATCACGAAAGTAATTAACGCGAACAAAAGTTTCTCATATGAATTCGTGAAAATTCTGAGTCTCTTAAGTCATCCATCATACACTACAAAATTGAATTGGTGGGCATTCACTGATTAAGGCGGCTACACAATTGAAAACTACACCACATAACTTTACGATAACTTTTCAGTACAGTGCTTCTTAAGAAGTCACGCACAATACAGTCGGCATAGCTGAAGTCAAGCAGTCTTGACTTTACGTTTACAGAAAGCTGGAAACCTGAAGTCAAAGTCAAGATGGCAATTCTCAGAGAAGCAATTTAACGTTTCTTATTATGAAACGTGTTTATTTCCAAGTAACATTTTACTGGGCAGTATTGGAATTTCGTGAAAAATGAACAGGATGTGTATTAAATACATTTCGAAAACCTTGTACAAGTATAAGTTTCTTCAATAGACAGAGCTGTTTTTACCTGCAAAATATTTTAAATACGGTAAATGTAATAATTATATTTTACCTCGGATGATTTGTGTAACATGCATTTTGAACCCAATGTATAACAATTTATGACACAATATTTTCGTTTCGAAAAAAAGAGTCTGGATTGTTTTTAAACTGTGGCTAGTTTACTAACACTGCTCAATCAAGAATAAGTAATGAACCAGTTGAAATAATTAAATATTTTCCAGTTCCTATTTAGAGAGTACTCACGGGAAGTAACTGAGAACACAGGTGCTGGTGATTGTAACTGAACGAGGTGTACTAAATAAATTAACACTAAAATGTCAAATAGTATTAAAATGTCCCGGTAGTCAATATAGAAGAAAAAACACTATCTCAGACGACAGCTTCTGCCTACAACGCATATGTTTTGTGTCATCTCTTGTGCCATATTAGTAAGCATTTCGGCGTCAGTGTTAGACCTACGTCACATTTTAACAATGTTTGCACAAAATTTTGGCTAAAACTGCCATCTGCACTTTTTTTTTTTTTTGCAATTTGGATTTGAGTCACCCGCCGTTTACAATTAACACATTTAGTAGCCCGAAGAGTGTGTGGTACAAAACAAACGCTAAAGTCACCAAAACTGAACTCTTGTTGAAAACGAATATGGAATCACTACAAAACTACCATCATACATAATGAATGATATTTCAATATTAGCCAACTATATGAGCAAGCATTCACCCAGAATGATTCATATGTTGAACGTGATATCTTGCGCTTCATTTAAATGTACGAGATTTCGACGCCAGCGATTGTTTTTCTCAAAACTCCTCACTGGAAAATTTATGTTCAAAAAGTTGGTAAAACCTACTGTCTAAGGTATGTTGGTTTTAGTAAATTGGCTTTCGTAAGTGTACACTATTAAACTGATGTTTTGTCACTGAATTGTGAACTATACATGCCCTCTGGATGTAAATCAGCTGTAGCTGCTGTATTTGTTGTCGCTTCGACAACAAAGACAATTAGTGCTGATATCACTTATCAGAGCCGCGCTCTTCTGGCCGCCCCCTCACAAAGCGAAACAACAGCCGAGCCACACACTCTGATAACTACATTATCTCCGCAAAATACACTATTATTTATCTACCAGCTCGCCCGCCCGTCCATACATTCCACCGTAGCAGCGCCTGATTAATTTCCGCGACGAAATATTCTGCTAACCGCTAAATACATTAACGCTTTCCGCTCAGAATAAAAAATATTGCTGCGTGCTACATGTTTGGCGTGTCGTTATAAAATACTAAGTTTAAACTTCGGTACATGGGAGGATGGCAATACTGCACGTGGTAACGTGTAGTACACGTTGTTCATGATGCAATGAGAACTGTTGAACATCATTCCGTCAAGAACAATAATATAACAATTGAACGTGAGCATAAGTCGGACACTGTGGTCTTACGTAGGTATGTTTCCTATATTTATCGAGTTACGTTTTCATACTTGTAACTAATTTCGAAATTCTGAACCAAAAGTGTCAAAACAAATTATCTGACAGAATTTTTTAAGCGTACGTGAGTCGAATGTTATCTGTATTTGTTGATGAAAGACTGACATCAGTAACTTATTAGATTATCTCCAATTACAACTACATATTTCAGAACAGTAACGATTTGTAAGCACGTATGATCTTAAACTAACTGTTAACACATTATCTATGTCCTACTCAGCTTATTTTTAAGTGATTAGCATGTCATTTATATAATGAGGAAATTTTATTGAAAATACTATTTTAAGGAAACATCTCTCCTTGACATCGAGGTGATCATGGTGAGGGAGTTTAATGGCTCTTTAACAAGGTCTTAAGAGACGATGAGGGCGAAGCAAGGTGAATGAACAACACAACATCCATGCCCGAGACGGGATTCGAACCCAGGACCTCTCACACAGCAGACCGGCGACTAACCTACAACGCCAAGGGGCTTCCTACATTCGCTTTAAACGCGTTGCAGCGAGTTACGGCTATTATTGTTTATGAAACTGTTTAACGCGCGTTTTATTTGTATACCTACGAAAAGAACACACACTTCAAACTTCGTCGCTAGTTTTAAAAATTCGGAACGTTTATTAGAAACATCGTTTTCGGGCCTCTCGAAATGGTCAAAAATGGTTTTTCCAGGCTGTCGTATCTGGAAAAATAACAACTGAATTCTAAAAACACAACTATAGACACAAGCGTTATTCTTTGAACTACGCCACCCACAAATAAAATAATGTAGTCACCGCTGAAAGTGCCATAGGGAAAGTACACTAGTGAAGTACTACACGCCAGTTGAGTGGCTTGCACGGAGAGGCGATAATGCACTACACGGTAAACTGACACCTTACCGCTCCTGACACACATACACAAACAGGACCTATCTAGGTAGGCCCCTTAATGTCGAGGTCTAGAGCGCTGGAGGGGCTGACATGAAGTAACAGAATGTATCTGTTCCCCACCTGCTAACATCAGGAGAAGCCCCACAGTGGTCTGACGTCTACACCCAGTGAGAATGATGTGACACTAGGGAGAGAGGTGAGAGGAACAACCAGGCACATTATTATCTAGGTCCTACATGTAGGTGGCACAGTCCTGATGGCCGGCTATCAACTACCACCGTACCGGGCCGGCCGTCACCTGTAGCTGGGAAGAGATGGATGTGGTGGCCTGTTCCGTCATTCTTCCAGTCCCTTGTACGATCTTTATACAAACACGCTGAATAACTAATTTACGACGAGAATCCATATTATGTTATTAAAATTGGCGCCGTTAACCGTCTTATAAGTCTCGTAACACTCTTCATGTAAAGATCGCGACCCAAAGAACCAAATGTATAGGCATTTTTTAAGTTGCACTCCACAACTATCCTCGTAGGGGACGAAATCCAATTGAATTATGGCTCGGAAGAAGAAAAAAACTACATTATTTTATGTCCCCCAATATATGAAATACGTTTCATATATTATAGCTCTGCGAGGAGCGACGTTTGCTATCGACGTAAACGCTAAACGTAACGCATTATGTGTGCTGCTATCTCTTGGCAGAGAGGTACAATAATAAAACACCAGTGCTGCTACTTCTTGTTAATACAGTGCACTAACTACCTACTAGAGAGTGCATTACAGACGAATGAAATTGGTGCTATAACTTTAACTCGAATAATTTAGAAAAACGTATGAAGGTTTTCAGAGCTCATCCTACAGTGTTGCCAAGCCTACTGAGATCGTGGTAAAGAGAAGCGTTAGACTACGGTATAAAGACAATGACGAGTGACAATCTGTATCGCTGTCGCTCTTGAAAGTCTCATGTGACGATCTTACCATAGATGAAGTTAAAGAACATACTCCCTGGTCGGCACTAGAGACGTACAAATACACAGTGCCAGGAGATGGGCGGTAGCAAGGGCTCCCAAAGCATCCGGCCAATAGGCTCTTGTCATCACCCTGGAAATGGACCACTCCGGTCTAAACCTCGCCCCAATTAATAAAACCTTTGGCGCGAATTCTCTCGGGGAAATGGATGATTCGCCAAGCCTCTTCTACATCCCTGCTGCATAAACATTTCTTAATGTGGGGCAGAAAAGGAAGTGGGGAACCGATTTACTCGGCAATTCTGGGATTAACGAGCTGTTTCCCAGGGCAGTCCCGCATGAATAGTTAAACACGTCGCCCTGCCTGCAGATATTCTCAGCGAGCTAGCTCACTTCGGGCTGCGATATTAGCATTCCAAGCCGTGTGAAAGTCTCGCTACATGTTAGTAGAAGCGTTCGTCCATCCTGCTCGTCCGTCTCGTTTTCATATTACGTTATGATTAAAAATATGTCAATTCCAATACACCTGTCACGACGCAGGGGATTGAAAACATGTTTAAGATCTCTGTATATTAAACTTGTAACAAAGGAGTACTAATAGGTTATAAATGTTAACATTTTAATATATATATATATATATAACACGTACACAAATCTTTCAACCAATAGAACATTCCACATGAAATTTAAAAAAATATATGAAAATCTTAACCAGTCATTTTTAGTTTCAATACTAAACATATAAAACCTAACATTAAAATTAATACTTAAAAAAGAAAATGGTGAGGTTTTTTTATAATCCTTTTGATGGACTATTTTCCTAAGAAATTTTAAGTAGAACAATTTTTATTGCGTACACTTATCTTTAAAATGAAGCAATTAAGAATTAATTTACTTTATAAGGAAAACGTACTCAAATAAAAGCTAAAAATGCAATGAATGTAAACATTTGGGTTTCCTGTCGCATGGTCACAAACATAAAAGCTAAACACGATAAAATTTCCCAAGTAGCCTTGTTATTGCTTGCCGAGCCGCTATTTTTCTCGATTAAATCATCTATTAGATTCTGAACAAAAACCGGCGTCAATTTAACTAACAATACACAGATAATTACAGTTAACAATGATAATGACCATCTCCATTACCTACGATGTATTCAGATTCCTCATGAAGGTTTGGACAGATGTACATGATAGAACTATTCATCAAAACAGAGCACTTCTCTCCAGCCGTACTCGGACCCAGCTATTGTGGAACATAAGCCCGGTGCAGAGGCCGTTTGGAATAACGTCAGTAGGCCCTACTAAAGATTTAACCTTTCAAAAAAACACGAGCCTATTAACTTTAACAACAGATTTAAACCTTGTGTGGCTGGCAGCGAATTACCGACTACACTAATGTGTATTTTCTTATTTAAATACAATAATACTGGAATAAACTCACATGAAATTGACCTCTGCATAGAACTTACTTAATAAACTTTAAAACGTTTACTTAGCACCAACAGAAAGTTACGCGACCGGGTCGTGGAAATGTATCGTCGTCTCCACACTGCTTCAGCGAGCGTTCCAAGCTGCAGACACTGTAATTCAAATTCACCGATACATGGCATGAGTTTGCTTCGCGCTAGAAATCGTACGCTGCGATGTTATTTTCTTGGCGCAATTAAACTGTTTTCTTATAACGCACTCAAAAGTATCATAGAAATGACTGACTGTAAACACCGTTGCCAAATTATGTTAAGTTATCAGTAGAGACCTGAATAATTCGCGGGTTCTCTGACCGGTGGGCTAGGCTCCAAGAATCTCTGTGAATTCAAGCAGACAACAGCTGTTCATTGGTTGCTCGCTGACACTGTGAAATGGGCCTGTATTCAGTTGTATTGTTATTACTGGCTCATAGACTTCAAGGCTGTGTGAAATAAGTCAACGGCTAATTGTGAAAGCAGCACAAACTTACAGTTGCTGGAATTCTAGCTTGTGTCTGAAAGAAAACGCGAATTTTTCAGGTCTCTAATCAGAGACAGGAAAATTTCACGACTTCAATTACCTGCATGTCAGTATCAACTATCCTATGTATACTCAAGTCCTGGCCATTTTTTTCACCAGCTGCTACTCAGTGGAACAGCAGGCAATGAACGAAAAGACGGGGCTTGAGTATGCATAGTACAATGGATTCTAGCCTGCAGGACAATCAATTCGGGAAATTGTCCTGTCCCTAGTTATTGGTATTATGTGTATTGTTATACTGTATATACGATAGCCGACATTTGTACTTGGAACTACATCCAACTACAACTACTGCTTCACACATTAAGGAAATACTTTGGTTATTACTTATGTAAGTAAGGCTGTGCAACTGAACGGAACATGAATTCATGAATAACGTGTTATATGTCGTGTGTTTGTTATTGACGATTTTGTTTCACCAATTCTAAGTAATGTGCATACATGTACGTGACTGTCGTATAAACTACAGTCGATGCAATGATTCAATATCTGCACTGAAAGGAAAGTATTGTCGTAGGTACTATAGTTGTGATAAAATAGGGACACAACAACCTCTTCTGTTGAAGTAACGGTATATTCCGTAAAAGAAACATGCACTTTATTCCTTATACATAACATATTGTTTCTTCTACAAGACATATTCTGTAGGCAACATTCCAGATAATACCGGCAACCAAATAGGACTGTTGTCCCTATTGTAATAGAAGTATAGTTGTTTAACGTTTTGTGTACATATAGCGGAATGATACAAACTTGCTGAATATAGGAACTGAGCAGGGCTGTTTCGAGTGCTCTCTTTACCCCGACTTGCCTCCAGGGACTGTACGTCAACTGCCGATGGGCGCAACACACGCACTTGCCACAGCTGATAAAATGACCTTCCTAAGCATGTTGGTTTTACTTCGTGGTATTATTTTATGCATGTTATGTACGCACGCTAAAAGTGTACAGTCGGGTAGGATGCCTCGGAGGAATATATGCCGCAGAGTTAAGACCACGCTCTCTTGTCTATATTGTTTATCCGATAGTTAATGTTGCACATTTAAACGAGAGCAGATATCAAACATCTGTCTGGCAGTTTTGTTCAAAATGGACTTTGCCGTGATAGGGAGTTTTTACGAAGCAATAATCTATACGGTTTTGGCTAAAAAGTCGATTAACCAAAATTTCCTTAATTTACATAATTAGCTAAAACCATCGTATTTAATGTCTTGAAAAAAATCAGCCAACATGGAGAAGACGATATTAAACAAAACTGTCAGGCAGATTTTTGACATCTCCTCTCGTTTAGGCGTAAACAATTAATATCACTAAAAAAAAAAAGTATAAACAAAAGAGCACGGTCTTAAACTCGCGGGGTAAGTGACGAGCAAGCTTTCTGCCCTTATGTTGTTTGAGAGAAAGGTTCACCACTTGTACTCCTTGTAGGGTGTAGTGCGGTATCTATCCTTTCGTTTACGAGGATTGGTGCACCTGACACACTGAACATGGTGCCAGCTTGAATGATCTCGGTGGTCACCTTATTGATGATATATGTCCTGACAACAGAACTGATTGTTAGAGCTGTATTTATGAGGCGTTTGTGAGAACTGTTAAAAGTTCACACACACTTTCATGAGCATGTATTTTATGTGAGAAAGAGAATAAAAACAAAAGCTTTGCTTAATGACTTAAAGTACTTATATTACTGATTCGACCACTCTATAGTCGCCCAGAGTGAGACGGTGTTTTCTGTCAAAATTTTCCACTTCAATAAAAACGTTAGCAATAATTTCTCAGACTCCCGATGGAGCAGTTTAACCAATCATCACAGATTCTCTTTCGTAATATTTGCGCCCTAAAACGATATCAGTGATTAATTACCGGGTACAAGTGATATCTCAGAGATTTAATTTGTTGGAACTTCTCAATCCTGAATGCGCACGCGATTAAAACACTGGTTATCACTCATCAGTAAGAATTGACCGATTCCAATTTAGAGTGTACAAATAAGTGAGCTAGATAAGTTCCGCCATTTAACTACAACTGCACTCGGCAAGACGCAATCGTAGCACACCAGTTAACTGCCTCCGGCAAAGTAGGCAACGTTGCTCTGCTGAGTCATTTTTAACTGCGTTCAAGCAGTAGTTATTTTATATTTGTATCAAATACTGTTAGATGTTTAGAGATTTCTTGGGAGAAAATGTGCTTGAGCATTAAATAGCTCAACCAGTTTTCCCATTGTTTCGTGACGCAGCGTCTACTCACTTGAACTGTATTTTAAGATCATAGGCATGATAAAATCACTGAATTTTCACTAAGAAACTTTATTTGCTACTATTGTTGCTGAAGCCTATACACAAACACGCCTGTCTCTGTCCCTGGTTTACTCTCGACACCTGCTAGTCTCCCTGCTTGCTCGAGGGCCCCTTCCAGGCAGGCCACAGGGCACACGCATCACACAAACTGAAGCCCCGACATGCCGCCCCTCCAAAAAAGGGATGTGACCACTTTTCGTATTACACGGCACATTACAAAAACACAAGTCAATAACAACTAAACTACATAGTGAGGTGTACAAGAAGTGATAAGTACACGAGTAACAATTGCAAAACTAAATACAGCTGACCAATGAATTTAATCACACAAACACATTCTCATTGCACTCCACATTAACTACATAGTTGTCAGTATCAATACGCACTGTCAATAGTAGGAAGAGGACATAGTTTTGTAATGGGTCTCTTGTAGAATCCAGTTGGGTTCGGACATTAGCTACTCGTACTAGTACTAGATCATCACATCCTGGGTGGACTTCTTCAATGACTCTTATCCGCCAGCATAACGGTGGTACACTGTCGTCTTTTGAGGACCACCACCCATAACCGCATTTCAAAGGCAACATTTTCATGCTTTTACTTCTCACCCACTGCGAAAACTAATGAACATGATGAAATTAAATATTTTACATTAAAACGACACGTCACTGCTTGACCTAAACGAAAACCCACCGTAAAGTTTTTTTATGTATTTCAAAAAACATTGCTAAACGGACAAAGAAATCAAAATTTTCTGTAATTTTTTTTATCTAAATTATTTTAGTAATTTGATAAAATACAAAATAAATTACAATTGGTTTTAGTATACGTGAAGCCTGTAACATATCGGACATGTTTCAATGTAAATTATTTTATTATGCTTATTGGTTTTTAAGGCGTGTACGGAGTAAAAACATGAAAATTCTGTCCTTGAAATGCTATTATGGGAAAACTGTCTGAAGAAATTGTTTTAAGAAGGGAAATGTGCTTCGAAGTAACGTCCACAAACCTAATAATATTTAATACAAATATAAAATTACAATGTTTCCTCGCTTGAACGCCGCTGCATACTCCAGAGCACTTTCTGGTGCAAGGATACGGACTTGCATGTTAAATTATATTCGGTGGTGCTCAGACATTTTTTAGGACATGCTAATGAAATAAAAATTTCGGGAAAAAAATTACGAGTGTCAGATTTGAGTGTTTTTCTAGAAGGAAAATATTATTTCATAGTTTTCAGGAAAGTGGAAACAGGCTGAAAGAATTGTGGGCAATAGCGAGATGAACAACAAAGTCATTGGTGGCGTGTGTGCATCTTCGACAGGAGACAAACTACACCGATTATAATTGACTTGAACAACAGTATACACTTGAACTCGGCAGTGTTCTAGAGTAGGCAGCGTACTTGAACACTCAGCCTGTGATGACAAACCAAGGCGTTCAACGTTAATAATTACTAATCAAACGGATCAAAATTAAACATAAGTCTTTCAAACACAAAATTGTCTAAGTGAAATATACAACAAATATTGCATAACATGCTTATCTTGTAGGTAGGTTATGGGCGTTCAAGTGGTAAGAACGCATATTTCTATACTTGTACGACGTAGTGTCCGTTTAATAGACGTTATTTGTGACTATATTTTCCACTTGTAAAATTTTTTAGCTCTCATAGTCTTTCCACAGCGGCATGCCTGAAGTTAAAGTTTGTAAGTTGTGGGAACATAGAAATGACAAAAACTTATTTACTCGAACTAAATAATTTAAATATAAGGATATCATGGTTAAAAACGAACTATAACATTCCTGTATTTTAAAAAATATGACAATTTTCTTCTATTATGGCAATTTAAAAAAAATACAAAAAAGGAACTTCATTGTGCGTATTTAAATATTTTACCATATATCACATAATACCTAATTTCAGCGCAAATTATTTTGTTCGAGTAAGTCAGTTTTTATTAAATACCATACAAATTTTGTAGTCTACGTTCCTGTAACTTGCAAATTTTGACTTTGGCATATCGCTATGGGAAGACTATATGAGAGCTAAAAAATTTTCACAAGTGGAAAATGTAGTCATAAAGTCTAGAAAACTCACAATATGTTGTACAAATTCCAAAGTAAGCGTTTTTGTCATGTGGACACCCTTAAGGTTAAATGCCTAACAGCACAGGTGGTGTTGGAAACGTTGCTACAACATTACAGTGTGCTAAGTTCGTCACAGACTATATAAACATGTTACCTACATGTGCCAAAAATGTTACAAATGCAACGTTGCCGAGGCGACCTAGCAGCACGTTGCCTGCACGTGCCAGAATTGTTACAACTGCAACGTTGCCGAGGCGACCTAGCAGCACGTTGCCTGCACGTGCCAGAATTGTTACAACTGCAACGTTGCCGAGGCAACCTAGCAGCATGTTGCCTGCACGTGCCAGAATTGTTACAATTGCAGCGTTGCCGAGGCAACCTGGCAGCACGTTGCCTGCACGTGTCAGAATTGTTACAATTGCAACGTTGCCTGCACGTGCCAGAATTGTTACAATTGCAACGTTGCCGAGGCAACCTAGCAGCACGTTGCCTGCATGTGCTAGAAATGTTACAGTTGTGACTTTCCCCGCCATACCAGTTAGTTTCATTTCTGACCAACAGATACCATACATGAATAACGGCTACTGTTTTATATTCACATGTACAAATAATCCAAAAAATTTGTGTTTTACATGAGCTATTGTGGTATCCCATTTACTGTATTTTAAAAATATAAAAAATTGGGAAACAACATTTAACATTGTAAAACTATTTAGTATTCGCTTAAGTATGAGAGGGATGTTAGGAATTTTATTTTATTTAAACACCATTAATAGTGGAATACTTTTCATATCAGTGATTGTGCTTCCAAATGATCAATATTAATACAAACAATGGTAATTTTTCGTACTTACATTTCGTCATCATTCTGACATTAAGTGATGATGTTGTAAATATTTGCACTTTGCGTAAAGGTGTACGGAAGATAAAAATGAATCTAGAAGTTTTGAAATAAGGCACTGGCAACAAGCTGGCGAAGTGCAGCCAACGTAGCAATGTGACGTTGCCTGCACGAGACGTTGGCACGTTGCCGGTACCTTTTCTGCACATTTCTGGCACATCACAGCACGTTGTAGCAACGTCGCAGTGTTACAGTGTAACGTGCAGGCAACGTTGCTGTGCTGTTAGGGATGTCCATTCAGCCAAGTGTGTTAATAATATGTGGTTCGTACGCATGCATAAAAAACCAGTCAATACAGAAATTTTTGAGCAGTTTACTTTAAGAGACCACCCTAGGTAGAATGCGCTTGTGTGTGTGAGTCAGGAGCGGTAAGGGCGCCGGTGACCAACATATGTAATACATTATCGCCCCTCCGCGCAAGCCACTCAGCTGGCGTGCAGTGCTTTACTAGTATCCTTGTTCCTACCAGACTTTAATCGGTGACCACATTATTTTATTTGTTGGCAATGTAGTTCAAGGTCTAAGGTATGTTTCTATTGTTGTTTTACTAATCTTGTTATTTTTAAAGGTACGGCAGTCTGGGAAACCTATTTTTGGCCACTTTGAGTGGCCCAAAAATTATATTTATAATAAAAGTACTGAACTTGTTAAACTAAAGCAACATAGTTTGAAGTGTGTGTTCTTTCCGTAGATATACAAATACAACGCGCGTTAAATAGTTTCAGTATCAGGACTTTTCGAAAAATTTCTCAAGCTGGTAATATTCCGTAAGAAATTTCACGTAGTTTGTTAAGACAGTTATCTTCAAATTGATACCACGAGGAAAAACATTGCTTCATCACAGATGGATTCTCTATTCAAGAGGGTTTATCACGTCTTATGCCTAAATTATTAATTTCAGATCATTAGAGATAAGCGGGAACACTGCGCGCTTATTTCCGACATTGGACGTAGAGACGACACCACAATATATGCGCCGGCCGGTGTGGATCGTAACGCCTCATCGATGTTCGCCTATCCAACGAGCCACCTTGAAGTACTACTTGACGGCGTGTAGGCAGTCGCTAGTAAGAGTTCGTGTGAAAAGTCAGTGTTTGCGCATATAAGCCGACACGCTTCTCCGTAAATAACTACTCTGGGAAAAGCATTTAGGAAAGGTAAATAAACTATTACTGATGCACGATACGTTTAAGTAATATAAAAAGTCTTTGATAAGAACAAATAGTAAAAATGGTTCAAACTAAAAATAAATCCTTAGACTGTCGTAAAGTATAAAAGTACATTGTGGCGCATGTAGATGTCGACGCGTACAATAATATCAAACTGTTAGGCCTACTGACCTATTTGCATAGTATTGGATAACACTTTTGGAACCTGGTAAGTATAGAAGGTCGACTCTCTACTCAGTCACCACTTACCTCTTCGCCTCTAAGCAGCACAAGGCTCTCAACATGTCTTCACCTTGAGGATTACTGTAAACACTTCCTTGTCCACGTGATCCACACGGGAAAAAAACTCTAGACAAGAAAACTGTAGACACTTGGCGATTGTCTGGTCAAATACAGCAATGCTACAAAACCATCTGCGACATGATTTCCTAACCCGGATTTCTCAAATCGGTAGCTTTATGAGACAACAAATATATATTCACTAAAGTTTCCGCTTCTACATGAAGATATAATTTTCAAGCCAAGTCATGGGTTATGTGGGGCACACAATTTCAACGAGAAAATAAAAGGAGAGGCGAGAATAGATGTAACTTAAAAATCTTCAGGAGCATCCCTACATAGCAGATACCTGAGCAAGCTACGGACGTACTCATGTAGCGACAGCTGGGAGTGTTCTCGTGTAGAACACACACTAAGGGTGGGAACCAAGGTAGATATTGAACAGAGGACAGAGTATCTGTGAATGTAAAATAGAAAAAGGGACAGAAAATACGAAAACACGCTTTGCTATTAGTAGGATTAAAAAAAAAAAAGTTATCAAAGAGTTTTAAGAGATATATGTATTGTCAAAAGATAGATCTAGATTTCTATAGTAAAATGATTTAACAGAAAAATATTTAATATAAATAAATGACGGTATATGACATTTCGCTGAAATCCCAATTTTTTTATAATCGTATTGATATTCCAGCGTCTAAATTCTATTCTACTAACAAAGACGGGTTTTGTCTTTGCCTCAAAAAGTTGTACTGGCGTAGGTACATAATTTTTTTGAGAAATTAGAATAAACCACCCTGAAATTATGATGATTTATTAATAAGGGACGCTCCGTAACATTTCAGCCACAAATTTATTTTGTAATTTAGTTTTGCAAGACACTAATTTTATGCTTGGCACTAACATCTGCTGAGTTCAGTTAGACATCGGTGGTACATAACAGCATGTGCTGTGTTCAATTACACTGACTGAAGCTATGTAATCACTAGAGACAGTATAACATGACGAGAATCTTTCCTGCAACATATTCTCCGAGCCATTGAACCGTCTTGTTCCCTACACGACTGGACGATACTTGTGTGGCATGGTGTAGTTGTTTACAGACTAATAACAGACGTCCAGTCGTAGCGCATACAAGAGTTATTGGCCCAGTCAAACAGGAACTCGCCAGTAGGCCTATAGAAAGAAAAACGTTAGAAATTAATATACTACATGGGAGCCTAGAAAATCACTACTCCTAATCATTAGAGAAGATGGTTTATCGCGGGAAAACATGACTGTTTGCTGGGAGCCAACGCACGTTCAGCTTAGCAAACGCTCACTGGATTTTCTTTGTACATGGAGTTGTTACCCTACTTGACTGAGCCAATAAGAATGCCGCTATTGCAATATGTAGAGGTACGTGAATTTCGCGGATTCATTGACCTGCAGGCTAGACTCGACATATATCTACGTACTGAAGCAGACTCGGACTGTTTATTCGCTGCTCGCGGCTACAGTAGTACGCTATTTTGATGGCTCGCAGCCTTCCAGGAGGTGTCAAAGAAGTTATGCGCCAACTGCGAACTAGACATAATCCTACACAAGTTTGAATTCTAGTTTATCCTCAAATGAATCCGCGAAATTCACGTACATATAGTAATATGTTATGCCTGTTACTGGATTGCAAACAGCTACTTTGTATCAGACGTGTATCGCTCAGTCATACATGTGACGAGAAACTACAGTGTTTTCAAGGGTATGTTGGCACACAACATCTTCGCGATATACCATCATCCCCACTAATCACCACGTCCTACTTTATGTGTGTGTATAGCACGATAGTAGAAATATATTTTAAAAATCGTCGTCAGGGAGGAGAGTGTCTCGGAAGACACGAGGCAAGGTCGGCAGCACAATGTGTAGGAGGTTAAGGCTGTCTGGCTCGACAAGGGCATTGCGTCAAACTAGCTTAATATTTGTATATTTTCTTGGATGGTCGTTAGACACATCTTCCACTGTGAGTCCAATGACAAGCAAGGGGACACATGATACGTGCGAAGATTCTGCTGATAACCCTTTCCTTCCTCGAACTGAGAAGTGGAGGCGTAGTGCCGACTGGCTGGCCAACAAACGCAGAATTCTAGTATATATGAAGAGTGTGTGAGTGTGTGAGTGAATAAGTTATTTAGTAAACTATATTCAAGGACCTAAGCTAGTGCAGCATGCATAACAAGACAACTCGCACAGTTTGAAGCAAATGCTAAACAGCTGTACTTATCTGTAAACAACTCACAGCTTTTCTTGCTTTTATTAAAACGTCATCGAAATGATACAACCAACAGATTGTGTAAAACAAAACAAAAAAAAAAAAAGTAAAAGTATTTAATACTGAGCAGTAGCATTGAAAAACGTATCAGCTTTTTTATGGCAAATTATAGCTTGCTAGTAGTAAAACACAAATTTGTATGTGTATCTTGCTCTGTGCCTGCTCAAGACTTACTTCTCACTTATTTGCTCTGAAAATTTTACAGTTGCAAGACTGGTTTTATGCCGTATTACAAATACTATTGTGTACTTTCTTTATGTGAGATGATTAAGTATTTTCATAATAAAGTTGTCGCTCTATCGTTTGTTTACATGATTAACTAAAGTAACAGAGAAGTGCCCAATTAGAAATATCTTTTAAAGTGTAAAACAGTTAAACAGTGAAGTTCCTTTTAAGGCCATGCTAGGGAGTTTTACAGTGCTAATGAGGCCGTGTTCTGGAAGGTTGGGGTTGTGTCCTAAGTGCTTACCAAAATGAACTCTAGACTGTTAAAAAAATTTTGACATTTTTAATTACGAAAGTAACCGTTTCATACATTTACGAGGACGGCAGTGTATTTTCTGTTTCTATGATTAGAATTTGGATGAGTTACGGACTCTTATGCTAGCTATTATTCTAATGATTTTCTTCTACTGTCCATACTGTGTAAGAATTCCATTATTTGACAGATCATAAAAAAGTAGGACAATGTAAACAAAAACATTATGTATCCTTCCGCCACCATGTGTTTTCCAGCTGACAACCGAAACATGTCAACAGTTAAGGTATATTATAATTGCTATAACACCCAAAGTGTGTTGTGATTTTCTTTTAGATCTCAGACAAATAATTTATTTTCAATACTATCTTCACATTAATCTTACTAGTGTTAGGTGGGCAATGTTAATGGAATTATTTCATATTACAGAAATTGATAGCCTACTACAATTATTTAAAATTTAACATTTTTTGTATATTTTCCTAGGTATGATCAAAATTTTAACATTTAATGACGTTACCAAAAATAAACAAACATGTGTGGGCAACTTATGTTTTCTACTTGACATCTGAAAAGATTAAATAATAGTAGCTTATTAGGTTGCAACAACACTGAAGTTGCATGAGCTTATGACAGTGCAAGCAAACATATTTAAACTGAAATAATAAATACAATAATTCATGCAAGCATTATTACAATTATTTGTCGTGTTGCCTTCAATTTGGTTCTACACTGTCAGACAATAAAGCCGTATAGGCCTTGTTTAAGTTTTCCGTTGTAGACTATTAAACAAACTTACCTTTTGTTGTAGGGCCTGCCTTCGAAATATCAGTGTTATTATAGTCATGTGACTATACACTATATAGATAAAATTTGTGCTCCCATAACCTAAACGGAAATAATATACAAATAAAAAGCGTAAGTACTAAACAAACATGGGTAGGCCTAATTGCCCAGATCAGCTTTAGATCATTTTGTTGATTAATACAGATAATTAAACAGGTGCACTTTAACGTCCGGGAAATATACAGGCGTACGTCTTCTGGCCGTTTATTTTGGTAATTGTAGGCCTAAATTTTTGCAGCTAACAGGCACAAAATCTCATGTGGACTTTATAATAACCACTTACTTGATTAAAAAAACATGGACTTTTTCTTACAAAAAGAATTTGTTAAGTCGGCGACTTGAAAAAGTATGTTTACATATAGGACTACAACATGAACCGTAAGTATTCACCTACAAATTCTGTTAAAATAAAAGTTGGGTAAAATTTTTTTTAAATTTTATGTAGAACTTTTCTCTGGACGGATTACCTACTATTTATTTAGCGAGTGTTTTAGTAGACATGCCAGCTGTAGTTACTGTCTTTCGAATCACGTCTTAATATCCCGTTGTTGTTGGCGATTACACGTCGCGTATTTTAATCCCTGCATTGCAATATATTACAATTACACACATGCACAAAATATTAAAATAACACCGTACAAGAATCTCAAACGTACCGAACACACGAGAAGCTCAAACACTCGCAACGCAAATGACCGCTCTTTATTTTGGTTGCCGGACGTCATATCTCAGTGGCGATTACAGGCTGGGTTTTATAATCCCTGCATTACAATATATTAAATATATGCACAGAATAATACAGTACCCCATTATAAGAATTTCAAACACACGCGAATGCGGTAACTTTTCACACTCGCAAATGGCCGTGCTTTGTTTTGGTTTCAGGTCAACTGATAACGATGCAGTTGTTTGTAAATTAGTTATAAAATTACGCGATTTGAATAGAATAAAATAGTTAACTGACTAATGCTGGATACGAAGCCGTTTTATTATATTACGTTTCTTCCAAAATGCTTACTTATTTTTCATGTATAATATACACTACTTTCAACGTCGGCGATGGAAGTTAACCGATTTGTTGATCAGGGCTGCCACTACTGCTTCATCAGGTCATACGGTCAAGTCCTGTTGTTTTTAATGGTTGCCACGTGTCTGGCGCGTGTTAAAAATATTGGTAGCATTGCCTGTCAAATATGGAATTCTTACATGTAAAGTACTTTCTTACTGGTGTATTGAATAATAAATTGATCAACACCGAGCAGTTTAATTATTTGTATTGTATAACTTGTACGCAATTTTCCATATATGTATCCTCAAAACGTAGAACGTTCTAAAAGTAAGTTTG
>PNEQ01070487.1:0-39608 GCA_003012365.1 Medauroidea extradentata
CGCTCTGTACACAAACCTCACCCAGTCACACCGGGAATAGAAGCACTACAGTGGAGCGTGGCAGCTCCCCGGGTTAACATCGCCAGAGACTCCCAGCAAGTACGCTCCGTCCATTGCATCGCACTGTAGTCTTGCTACCCACATAGCAAGTATGCAATCTTGTAGCAAGCTTGCCTCGTACAAGGCAGGATACAACTTAAAAAGGTTTGACTCAAGCTCGAATCAAACCTATCGAATAGGGCTTGTAATGGCAAGTCAAAATCAAGTCAATTGCCGACTTGCCGTAAGCTTACATGCTATCTCGGTATGTATTCACAGCAAATATCCCTCGCAACTATATAACAACGAATCTCTGCACTGTGTAAGCTGTCGCTACAGCAAAAACTATGAAAATAAAGTAACAAATAACCTAGGCCTACACAATGTTCTATTTAATTCAAAGTTGAAATTGAAAATGTATTTTTTTCGGTGTACAAAAGTTAATTATTATGACGATATTAAGAAAGCAATGAGAACGAAACTATTGTAAGTCTGATTGAAAAAAAAATGCGTATCGTACTTCAGGAAAGGCCATCACGTGTGATTAGAGCTGGTGGTTTACGAGGGGAAACTTGACTGGTCGCTGGGTTTGTATGTACGTGGGCTGTTATCCTGTTCGACTGAGCCAATGAGATTCCAGTTAATGTAATATCTGGTGCCTGTTATTGGTCTGAAGACTACTACGTTGTGCCAGACGTATATAACTAGAGACAGGAAATTTCGCGAGAAATATTTTTGCACCACTTTGTTTCTGTGCCATACGTGCGCACCTGCAGATCAACTTCATGATTATTGGCAGAGTGTTTTTGTGCAGAGTTATTATTCATTTGACTATGCCAATCAGTACACGGATATCTGTGACACAACACGTCTGTGATTTGAGAGTTTAACCTCCAGACGTTGTGTGTTAAGGCATCCAATCACTGACCACTAAGCAGAGATGCAGGTGCGCACGTAAGGCACGGAAACAAAGTGTTGTAAAAATATTTTCGCGAAAACTACCGGGCCCTACCAATCATTAATGCTGCAAGAAACTATAGCGTTTTCAAAGGTATGTTGGCACAAAAAATGATCGCAATATGCCGTAATCTCTACGTATGATAAAGGCCAGGGATAAAGTTAGGACGGAAGAAATGATATACATGGGATGTACGCTCGTCGACTATGCGTAGAGCCCACAATTTTTGGTGAAAAGAATTCTGCAACAATTAGTTTCAATACCTTGTGTGCACAAATGCAGCTCTGCTTCTTGAGTATTGGCAGAATGTAGGCGTGGCTCATTTGACTAGTGCCAGCATGGACAAGGTTACTGCGACACCACACGTCTGTGATTTGCGGGCAAAACCCCGAGAGGCTGAGAATTTAAAACAGCCAATCACTGACCATGAAGCAGAGCTGCATATGTGCACATGAGGCATTGAAACAAACTGTTGCAGAATTCTTTTCACCAAAAATCGTGGCCTCTAGCTATGCGGCTCGGAGTATGAATGACTGGAATGCAAGGATGTAGGATTACTGGAGATAACAGGTATAATATAACTGCCAATCAAAGCCACTGTCAGTCTAATTATACGCTAGGACAATCAGGACAAGCCTGCAGGGACTCGAAGCTGATACTCATGACGACAAGCTAGTGGTCAGAACACTACATCACTGCGACACACTTAATTTGTAATCTGATTTTTACTCCCTTACGTCTCACGATATAGTACTCTGATGTGAAGTGATTTTATTTTCCACCAATTAAATTATATGCTTTCCACTAAAACCCCACAGTTTCTGCCGGACAGACGGGAATCCTGCGATCCTATTTACAGGTTTTGTGGGTGGTGGCTATCTAGGAATACTGATTTATTGACAGTAAAGTTAAGTTGAGCGTTCGCTAGGCTACACTAGAACATGTTCATATCTGACCTTATTTTATTATTGGCATGTTCCCATCTGACAATATAGCTCTGGTGTGAGGCTAATAAATATTTGTGATACATCTTTGACCAGCTACATAACCATCACGCAATAATACAAGGCTATACAAAACAATGTTTTCCACAATACGGTGACATGAAATACACCGTTTTGTAATTTTCCACAGTCTCTACATATGCCATTCAGGTGTTTACGTCACCGTGACCCTAATAGTATCTTGGCTTCTGTGCCTTAAGTAAAGATATATGCACGTGCAATGTAGACTACGTATGTGCGTGAAGAGTTAGGCCTTTATGTCTAATGAACAACGGATGTACACGGGACGTAAAGTGCTACATGTCCGTGTCAAAGTCATCAATCAGTCTCTCATAAACAAGTTTTATGTATCAACTTCAAACTGTTGCATTTGAAAATAGAGAGTGTAAAAAAACACTCAAAAGTAATAAATTTATTTCCGAATGTAGCGATTGTAAAACAAATCTCGAAAGGAATGAAAAAAAAAAAAAATCTGAAACAGTAATATGTTTTGTTAACACAGCGGTAAAAAAATGTATCACACAAATTGATTGGACGAAATAAAAAAAGATATAACGTGAAAAGTTACAAAAATGAGTCGCTAAATTACGAATCAACAAGCGGTTCTAAAAAGCTCGAAACACGGCATCCCACGAGACCTCGTGCCATACAAGCACATGAAAACCCCCCATAAAGGGAATTATATAATTACAGAACATCATTTAATGTTATTAACTTATAGTTCGGAGACTTATATACTTGTTTTGTTAAGTGAAAGCAAAGTTATATGGGTAAGCGACAGGTGCGAAATATTATTTCGTAATATTGACGTTAGAGCAGAAATCCATTCTGCATGAGATCTAGTTAAATGACTTCTGAAATATTCGGGTACAAGTTAAAAGCGATTGAATAAAAAATCGTAGCTGCGATATAGACGAGCTGGACAGTCAAACGGGAACGCAATTCCCGGAATAGTTCGATGAATATAAAGCACAAAGTTAATGGTAGACATAATAAATGTCTTTAAGAACGTGTTCCGCGTTTCTTAATTGGCTTTCTGTACATTATATTACAAACTTCAGTACTGTCTGCGACGGTCGGAGTTTGTTGCACCCTCAGGAACCGAAGGGGAGGGGGGTATATATGATTAGATATATGCTAGTGTTGATGCAGATACTATGTAAAACAATAACCATGCACAGCCACCACAGATTTCGGTGATAAAAATGTTTGCATCAACTTCTTTTAATGTTTTATGTGTACATATGCATCTCTGCTTCATGGCTATTGGCAGAGCTATTGGTTTTTGTAAAAAAAAATATTGCAAAATTTTGTTTCAATGCCTTAATTGCACATCGACAGCCCTGCTCTATGAACAGAACATAGGATGTTTTAACTCTCATTTGTCGTGGTTTTCTACTGGCCAATCACAGACGTGTAGTGCCACAATTGTCTTACTCTGATTGGTGAAGTCAAATTAGAGACGTGTCTGAACAAAAATACCCTGCTAATAACCATGAAGCAAAGCTACCGATGTGCACGTAAGGCACTGAATCAAAATGGCGCAGAAATGTTATCGGGACCAAATTGTGGCTCTAATGATCAGTAACAGGCATTGTCTCGAGGTTCTACCTGCCAATCACAGTGGCGCATTGTCGCAGCAACCTTGCTCTGATTGGCAAGTCAAATGAACGTCATCGCTGTGCCAATAACTATGAAGCACAGCTGCAGATGTGCATATACAGCACTCAGCTAAGCTCGTGCAACAATACTTTCAACAAAATATAGGATATTTAACAACACAACCTGGTTAGTAACCATTTTGTGACCACTGGAGCCGTGGTTGGCGAAGTGGCTAGAGCTCTCGCCTCCCACCAAGGCGACCTGGATTCTATTCCCAGTGGTTATCGCATGTGGGAACCGTGCCGAACAATGACGCTGGTCGGCCCCTTAATTCCGGCGCTGCTCCATCCTCACATCATGTTATCCCTCACCAGCGCTGAAGACCTAGATGTTAACCGCTGACAAAAATCTCTCACTTTATTTTTGTGACCACTCACCATAAGCAGCTCCTGTAGACCAGCATGTCTGTGGCTAATGTTAGCTAGCACAAAACACTGTACAGTTCTCGACAACTGCAGCCCTACCTGCAACAACACACCGGCCGCCACTCAATACTATAGAACTATGCATTAGGCGCTTCACATTGTATTTAGAAAATTCACATATGTTTAATGGAGACAATTAAAAAAAATGTAAGGAAAAAATATTACAATGGAATTGTAAAGTATGCTTTGTTACAAGTTGCATACATATATCCCTGTTGAATAACTAGGATATTTATTGAAATCACTACTGTACTTATTTCTGATGTCACAGTTTCGTTTGGAAAATTTAGTGAAGCTACTTTCCGCCAATATTGCTGTGAAAGACCCCGGATTAGCTGTGCTTATGTACTTGTGAAAGTATAATTTCAGGTCCTACTTATGAATTACTTACATATAACATTTTCATAGGTAAGAAGTTGATTTCAAAACGGATATGAAAATATTAAAGTATAGCTCATCAAAACGTAGACAGGATATACTAGTAGTGACAAATGATGGAAACTGTCTTAAAAACGTTTCCGAATAATAACTCGACAAACGTATTTCATATATGTGAAGTTTTCAACATAATATATGACTAAAAATAATTCAGGAATCTCTGAAGATATGTCAGTAACTATTTAAACTTAGAAAACTAAACGTTTCAATTTACTTTTTTGTACCTGTCCATTATGAAATAGTGACATAAAGTGCATAGTTTATTTTATTGTTAACATTGTAAGGCCTCCAATGTGACTGATAATACTTACAAAACACTTACATAAATATGTGAACTTTACTCCACATCACATTCGAAAAATAAAATTCACAAAACTTAAATCACAGAATAGCTATGAATTACGTCATTCTAGAATTGTAGCAATAACCATTCTATCCTGATAGTTCTGCATGTGTGGCAAAATTAAAATATTCTACATCGTCCAAAGTTTAGTCGCGAAGCTCACTCACGCTATCTCTCGGGTTAAACCAGGAACTATGTGGCACAGCTCGCTGGATAATGGTGAGCTGAAGACAGGAAGCGTATATCAAACAGATGTTTGAGAAAGTTTGTTAAATATTGCTGTCTGTGTACACTCTATCCCGGACCGCGTATACCACTGGAGCGCAGTTCTAGCCTATGTCAAGTTACATTGAATTTTAAAACATAAGAAAATATCCCGTTGACTTAAGGCGGTTGTATTCTTACTGTTAGCAAACAAATATTCATAATAAATTCTAGGAAATTTGTTTGAAATTAAGAATAAAATTTGCTGCAAATTAAACTTGTGTTAGCGTTAACCTGAACAAAATCACATTCATTAATCTTTTATTTTCATGTTGTATAATTTTACTATCGATGTGCAGTGCACTATATAGAATTGCAGGAATTAAACGCAAAGTTGCTTATTGTTGCTGAGCAGATCAAGTTTGCATTCACATTCTGTTACTTTTCTTCAGTATATTAATATTATATATATATATATATAATTTTATTGAAAAAAATACCTATGAACTGCGGGAAACACACGAATTAGCCAAAACCCTTGAAAATATATTTTTTGAATATTTTAAACTTTTTAATGACATTTCACACAAAATTTTAACACTACGAATCAGATCATAGAAATAGTAGTGAATATGTTTATATACATACATACATATATATATATAAGTGAAAAGTTAGAAAACACCATGTTTAAGTGATAGAATAGACTTTCGCCAAGATTAGTTTGGATGGGAGCCTGGGTTCAAAAGTTTTAGGAGAAGCGTGCATGCACACACACAAACACACACACGCACGCACACACAAACGCACACAAGTATGCGCTTACGGGCGCAACGTGTAATTTATTGTTCCTAAAGAACTTGAAATTTCATACTTTGGAAGAAAATATGAATACGGCAACGACGAACGTTATGATATCATTTATGCACGGAAAATTTTCAGAAGACGATACAGCGCCTTAATTCTTAAAATATGTTTTGAGTACGGAGTTGGCGGAGTTTGAATATTATCTTTTGAACACTACTTTTCTTGCATAATATGACACATACTGACACACACATTAGATTTAACACAAGTTGCGTGCTACAGAAATTTATTTTGAAAATTTAGAACAAATATCGTACTTACAAACCGTTAGAACTATGGGGGTGTGCGAAGTAAGAATTTTGAGTTTAATCGAAGTATAATTGTTACATTTAAGTTTAGTCGTGTCTAACATTACATTATTATTATTATTATTATTATTATTATTATTATTATTATTATTATTATTATTATTATAACATCCAATGCGCACAAATGCTGTAATACTGCTGTGATACTTCTTCACATAACGCTACATTGAAAAATGTAGCCTAATATTCCCTGCAAAGAATAACACTGTAACAAAATCAATAGGATAATAAACACTTTGATAAACAATAGAAATAAAACATTTTCCTGACAATTTTCTTTCATACACAGCGAATGTTCAACCAATTTGTTCAGCTCGGAGTGTTTCTTATGTACGTTTTACATCGCTTGGTAAAATATACCAAATAACATCTTGCTTTGCACGAATTAGTTAGTCATTTGTAAATTTCACTAATCCGTTACTCTAAAATTAAAGTATACTTTTATAATATGCGCTTAACCAACTTGACATAAGAGTGTACAGTCATATGTTGACTTGAAAATCATTTAATTACCATCAATTAAATTTTTCTTCTAAATTTTCGTGATCAAACTGTAAATGTTACTACAGTTAAATTCACTGCTGAATATACTTCAAGTAAACACGTATTACTATAGTTTTTTTTTGTTTTCATATATTCCAATCTACCATTTGTGACCTTGCTGTTAGGATACAAATATGTTAGTCGTTGTATATGAAAGCAATGAACATAAAACATATTTTACAAGAAGTAGGTTAGTATAGTTATACATGTCTCACAAATGTTAAGTAAATGTTTATAATAATCAATTAAATATCGACATGTTATGTGGAAACACAGATACAAATAATTTACCGTGTGAGAAAAAAAATTGAAGTATTATAATATATCCCGAAAGACTTTACAAAAATGATTTATTTTCGTAACACGAGTAAATGTTCTGTTGTATTTACGAGTTACGACGTTACACAGTCACTAACATCAACTGTACATACATGCATATTTCTCCTCTGGCTATACCGAGATGAATGATATTATTCTCTGAATGTATTGAGTTTCCACAATGAAGTGTGCGGAATATTTGCGAGTCTACGTACATTCATAATATACACGGTGGAGGCTATTGTAGTGACCACGAATATAGCAGTTTTGTAGTATTTGTTGGAAGAGGAACTGCGGACTTGCTTTTAACCGTCGAACCGCTGAACGGCGTATATTTGCATGTTCGCGTTGTTTGCACACGGCGTACAGGAGAGAAGTCAGCAGTGTTAATTAACTGCCGCTGGAGCTCCCTGACAGACCGACGAGAACACCCTGCCACCTCAAGTTGCCCGCCGACCACTGTTGCCAAGTTTGCAGGCGCAGTTGAAGATACACACTAGCGCCTCTGAAGTTATCCTCGCACTACGATACCTAGACCACTCGTACCACTTTGTTGTAGTGTCTTATATGAACATCTGCTGTTCATTCTCATGTCAGTGACTGAGTGCATTTAACTCTCAGCATCTGGACAAATCATACTCGAGTGGTATCGCAGTACTCTTAACATGATGGGCACAGTCAAATGACTGAGAACCTCTGCTCAAAGACACAGGCGAAGCAGAGTGGCAGATGTGTAAGTAATGGTTTGAAACTAAGTTGTACAAAATTACTTTCACAAAAAATCACTGACTGTATATGCCACACCGGTCTGCGCAGGCAGCACACAACATAACGCCTAACAAAACCGACTTTGACTCAGCCATCAGTAGTTTATGACATTTTAAACTTTACTTACTTTAACTTGTATAGACTATCATTTACAGTCGTCGATGGATAGAGAGAGGCTTACGCAGAACATATTTGTGGTGTGTAGTACAACCGTATTACTTTAGATGATAATAAAAATTTCTCCAGCGAGATTGTATAAAAAGAAGTTTTGCTTTGAGAATCATGGTACACCAAGATAACAAGAAAGATATTTTATAGTATCGGATATGATTTCGTATGTTAGGATATAAAAAAAATTGCAAATGGCATCGAAATTGAAGTATTTTTGGCATTATTGTGAACTAACGGCTAGAAAAGTACCAGGACACCGGTACCACGTACTGAATACATTTCACGTGTCACGTAGTAACATTTGAAATAATTTAAGAACAAACCAACGAACAACGACCCTGATAAACTCGACCATGCATTCAGCTATAATATCGCTGCCCACCTGAACACGAGCTAACATAATATTTTGTAACCAGTCCAACACAGAGTGACTAGGAATACAGAGGAGATTTATCAGGTCAGTAACTTGCTCACATGGCTCCACGTCAGGGCAATGTAGGCTACAGCAACTTCACACCTCGGGTCTGAATGTGGCCAGTATACTGAGCTATATTCTTCAACTGCAGGAGCCGTGGACGTATAGACCAACGTCGTTGATACTAAGTATTAACTCACAACATCGCTGTATGAGGAAGTGGTCGCACCGCTCGCCTCCCACCATGGGTTCAGTTCCAGGTGGGACAGATCACTATTTGTCGCAAGTGGCGGACTTTACTCCGGGTGCCTATATTTGCCCAGCCTCGCTTCTCCATGTGTTACCTCAGTGTACGGTGAGCGATCGCCTGGCGTCTAGTTTATAAGAACTGGCGGTATGTACGAGACAAGACATGGCGGTTAGTAATCAATATCGTATGTGGAGGGTACAGAGGGCGGGTATCGTACTTCGAGTGCAGATTATTGCCTACATATCCTGATATATGACATGACATGAAGCCCTACAGTAGACAAGTGACGGTATGAGACAGGCGAGGGAAACAGGAGCACACCGAGGAAACCCGCCGGCCAACTGCAATGTCCGCCATATTTACCACGTGCGAGAAGAGAAATTGACCAATGAAACCACGTAGTTACGGTAACCAAGGACGTGCAGTTTGTTGAAGGCTTGATGGGAACTGCTTGTTGCCATACTCTTATAAACTGCTCCCCATAATATATTCCCAGACAGCAGAAACAACTTGCTACAAGCTTGTAGCAAGCTTGCCCATGCAAGCCAGTAACCTTGCAGCAAGCATGAAATGCAAGCCAATAAACTTGTTTTAAGCCTGCTACAAGTTGCCTAGTTTACATATTTCTAACTTGCTGCAAGCTTGATTTGTAAGCTTGCTGCAAGCTTAATTTGCAAGACTGCTGCAAGCTTAATTTGCCAGCCTGAAGAATAAATCAAAATTTTATTTTCTGCAATATTTTCACTATCAATCAAATTTACATCTTAAATATTGCTGGTACATCGACTTATGATGTTAATTACTAAACACTAAATTTCGGCTCCTGTGCCAAGATTGGAACCAATGACCCCTTGCTTTCAAAGCAAGTATGATAACCACTGGACTATTGCGAATACTTAAAAGCAATGTAGTAGTGAGAGTCGGTTTTAAGATAACGAACTTTGTTATGTAAGTGCTAATGTTTGTGAATTTACTAACAACGGTAAGAATATCAGTTTACTTGCAGTTGTACATAATATCGTAATAGTTGTTTTACGTAGCATATGAAACAGTGTTACTTTTTAAAGCGCTTGTTCATTTACAAAGTTCAGTTTAAATCTCAAGTTCGATGATTATTGATGGCACAGAAAATATTTCATGAATAAGATTGCTAAGGAAAATTTCAATGCAATATCAGCTTAGTATAGGGGTCAGGATGCTTGCAGCTTATCACATGACCAGTCTTGCTATGTAAGTGTAATTAAAGGCAAATACAACTTTGTCGCAAGCTTGGTTCAGGTTTGTAACACGAGTTCTGAGCAACCTTGCTATGGCAAGTTAAATTTAAGTGAAACTGCTGCAAGCTTGATTCAGGCTTGAAGCAAGTCTCATGAGTAAGCTTGCTATGGCAAGCCAAAATCAAATGAAATGTAAGCATGTAAGCAGGCTTGCAGCAAGTCTGCTAAAAGTTGCCTAGTTCACACTTTATTATAGCTTTGCAAGCTTACATACTAAACATCATTTAAGGTTAACTTGTAAGCAATCAAGCTTAACACAAGTTTGCAAGAAGTTTAACTGCAAGCATTTTTCTTAAATACACTTGCAGAAAGCTTGTCAAGCTAAATAATTCCTACGCCAGCATAAAAGCTTAAGTCAAGTGCAAGGGTTGCAGTAAGCCTACCGAAGCAAGTTTATAACTGCAAGTCAAATGCAAGGCTTTCAGTAAGATAACATGTTGTGTGGGTTGGCTTTAGACGCTTCATTCACATGAGACAAAGAATAGACGGTTAACGAAGGGCACAGGTCTCCACACACACACACACACGCACACACACATTCACACACACGCACACGCGCACACGCGCACGCACACGTACACACACGTACACACCCACACACACATATATATGCTGTTTTTACAAATGTTATTTTTAAATTATAAAAGGGAGCACGTGACGCAGATTAGTTGAAAATTGTTTTACTATGAAGCCTACATTTATAAAGCAAAAATTTTATAATTTCGGTTAGTTACCAACCTCAAAAATTCAATTTATTACAGTTGAAAATTACACAAGGTTATGTAATTATTACTTTGAAAACATTAGACTACGCCGTAAAACACATCTATGTGATGGTTGTACGATGTATGTACCCTTTCAAAATTAAAAATTAAAAATATACTCTTAAAACTGCTTAAATAATAGCGGGTGGCTTTAAATGGTTAATACGACTGAGTATATTTGGTTATGGGTCTTATTACGAGGTGAACGATCTCACTGAGGTACTGTAGAAGTTTCTTTGAGGTACCACGTGGTACCCAAGTTACTTTGGACCTCTATTTACGAAGCAAACTGTGCAGTTGTCTATTGTTTACTTGTGTTAGAAATTTACCTGCTCTGTTTGTTAGCTCAACAAAAAACTGACAAGAGACAAGTTTGTGTGACAGGAAGTAACGGCTGTTTACGGCTTCATATTCTGTATCAGTTGTAACTTACAGTTGTCATTATTACATTAACATAGTTTACATTTCCGATATCGGGGAGGGTCACAGAGAAATAGGCCCTGAGGATCTGCATGATGCAGGCGTCTAATGGGCCATCCATTAGTTCTGTCATGTCTGTGGTTGAATGGCGCAGACGGCTTTAACGACGTTACAAGACACAGCTATGTGGCAGTATGCACTAACGTAGACGCATGCACTCGCAACTCACTGCTGTCGACTTCAACACTTCTACACTTATTTTATTGTAACTATACCGGGTAGTCGAAGCAACACAAATATTAACAATACAAAAATTGGCACTGTGTTTATATTGTGGTAATTTTTAAATTTTAAAGTCCTTTGTCAAAGGTTTTAGAGACAAAAAAATGTCTGTAGTTGGGTTGGGGAGGTGGACGAAGGAATTAAGGGCTTTTTAAAAATACGATACATCTTTAATTTGCAAATCGCCCATAAAACGTTACGGCGTATGAAAATGTCTAAAAGACTGATACTATGCCTTTCTTCTAAAATCAATAGTTTAAGTGCTGGCTGGAGGCAAATGGGAGTTGTTATTACAAGACAAGTGCTGTCATTCGCTGAAAAGGTAGGGAGGATATTGGGGCGTAACTTTTAACTCTATGAATTTCATCTAACATTTATCTCATAAAAGTGCATAATTTAACAACTTTTTAACGAAAAGTCTTGTATTTAAATTTCCTGATAACCATAAAACTTTTAAGTTATTTGTGAATACCTCAAATAAATATATCTTTAAATGAATTGCATCCCGTATGATACCCGTGTCTCCACACTCACGGTCAACGGTGAGTATTTGTAGTAGAGCTGGCCGAAATTGTCGTGACTTACCGCGGAAAATGCTTACACGGTAGAGAGGACAATCTCTGTAAAGATGTAACGCACGTAAATGACAACGCATAAAAGTTCGTGGCCAACTAAATCGCAGATTATGCTCTGTTATGTATAGGAAAGTGAAGTTTAGTCTGATACCAAATGATAACGTGAATTTTCGTGCGTCTATGCATGATTAATACGTAGAGCCAGTGATTTTGGTGAAAAGAATTCTGCAACAACTTGTTACAATGCCTTACGTGCACACCTGCAACTCTGGTTCGTGGTTATTGGCAGAATATAATAGGGCAGAGGCTTGGCTCATTTGACTGTACCAACCAGAACAATGTTACTACGACACTACACGTCCGTGACTTACTGGTAGGACCCCGAGACTCCGGAAGTTAAACACTTCCTATCACAGACCATGAAGCAGAGAAACATATGTGCACATAAGGCATTGAAACTAATTGTTGCAGAATTATTTTTGCCAAAAATCATTGGCTCTATTAATACGAAGTCGAGAATGTCGTCTGCACAACTTTAAAACTATAACATTTTTCTGTATTTACTAATTTGGAATAATGAATTTGTGGATTGGTTTTTATTATCGTTATTACGTACGGTCCAAGTGCTTATCAGCTTGTGAGAGCGCAGTGTACAGTTTGCAGGTATAATCAAGGCATCACGCAGCCTAGGATGGTAGTTGCAGCCCTGCCTGTATTGTATATTTCTCGCAGTCAACACTACCAACCTCCCCTCCACTCCCCTCCTCAGTCCTGTGATATGGTTGAATCAGTCGCTTGGCGAGCTGCCAGTACTTATTGTTTATATGGTCTTCCAAGCCGAGCCCGACGGCAGAGGAAATTAAAATGGCGAAGGTTGCCAAGGATCCACGCCTACATACATCCTCAGTTCTGCGGAGACTTTCTGTAGCACTGCCGTTGTTGAGAGAGAAAGAGAGAGAGAAAGAGAGAGGGAGAAAGAGAGAGTTTATACGTCCACAGGAATGTCATCAGAGAAGAAGCCTAGTGGCTCAGGTAGTCACGATAGTGAGAGAAGCAATCGTAGCATTAGCCAATAGGGTCTACAGTAAACTATGCAAAGCCACAATTAGAATGACCGGGCAGGTAACTGAACACATAACCTCGTGAATATGAGTCAAATTATTTTCACTACTGCCTACATTACAGTAAGATAACGAGAGAAGACGTTAGAAAGAGAAAAATACTCAGTGAAAAATTCTGGTACTCACTCTTTCGACTCGCAGTTGCAAATGACCCTTGTTACTTTCAAACTGTGTGGTGGAACTCACGATAACCACTATAACATAATTTAATTTTTAGAGAAACATATCACACTATCAAGTTCTCCTACCTAGCTGTCTATATGTTACATTTTCAAATATGTCAGTCAATATTGTCTAGGTGTTTGTCTATTAATGAAAGTTAATGAGGATGCATAATTATAGTCATATTATTTTAATAAAAAAAGGAGGCATTGAATGGCCCTGCTTATAAGAATACATCCACGGAGTTAATTTTAAAATATAGTTGTTGTAAATGGAACTGTTTCAGAGAGGTGTTTACAAAATCATTTTTCCCTTATAATATTTTGTAAAACTAAGAACTTGTGAAAATTATAATTAGTTGTTAAAAAAAAAAAAAAAAAACAATAACCGTGAAGTTTTTTACACGATAATATTATTCCTGAAATTTTACTTATAATGATTTTTGCTCGAAGAAGTATTTTTAAAAATACAATCACTGAGAAGTAAGTTATTTATAATTATACAATAAATGCGTGACTTCCAGCTTGGTACAGTCCTTGAAATGTGATTCTGCCGGTCAATCCATTTTATGTGCCTTCTCTCTAAAAGTTTGACAGTAACAACAAATTATGTGGCATAACTAGAATGAAATAATTTAGCACATGTTATTAAAAACTATTTAAATTAAATAAACCTTTATAACAAAATATTGATATGTTCGAAGTTTAGAATTGCAAGAAAATCTTTCGAGAACATGCGTTTGACAGTTTTCTTCATTTAGGCTAAACAGAATGTAGACGTAAACAAATGTGTGTTTAACAAAATACGTTGAACCAGTAAAGTGTTTTCGAATATAGCAGGTCTAAAGTTTCTATCTCACTGTTTAAATAGTTTGCTTGAAAACACTTGCGATAGGAGTGAAGGATTTTGAGTAAACTCGTGGACATATGCCATTGCTGGACGGCCTTACGTCCTTTGCATAAAGAGATCACGGTGATGGAGGGATTAAACCTCTCGGCTTCTACCTAGACAACCCGGGTTTCATCCGGGCACGGCTTTTTCGCATGTGGGAAACATGGAGGACGCTGCAGTTGGCCGGCGGTTATTTTAGGGGAACTCCAGTTTTCCCCGCCCTTCTCATCGCGTCTTTGTTCCACACTCATCTCAACTTCACTTAATATATTCCTCGGGCCGGCGGGCGACATGCATGTCTCGCTAGTCAAGCAGCCGGCCTGACATTCACCCGGGCCTTCTCTCATACACACTGTGTCCTTGCCAAAAGGCGGGAATATGTAGTGGTTCTCATTTCATTATTTCACTCCCATTGCTACAATATTTAAAACAAAATGTCATTGCCTGGTACGACGCCGGTATGCATGTTTCAGTCCTAGCGTAGTCTACCTATGGCTTATGTTCACGATTATGCTCAAAATCACGTACCTCCTACTGCGCCTTCCTCACACAAGAAAGCAAGGCGAGGTGAGTCAGTGATGAGGAAGAGATTACCACCAAGGAAGTGTGGAAGAAGAAGGGAGTGATATCAGCTTTCATATTTTCACAAAACATGGTAGTTTTTCCCGCAGTTCACTCATAGATTAAAATAGTCATCTGGAATAAAATAATTAGATATGTGTAAAATTCGCGTTGTGTTCTGACATACGACTAGACTCCAAACAGCTGTAATCTCGTATGTTCCATGGTAGAATGACCAATCTCCTTTATCCAGCACAGAAGTAAACAACGTCACATACATTATCGAGGCCAACGTTGTCGTGGCTTGCTGTGAAATATGCTTTTGTCCAATAACAGTTGCGCGCGACTGATGGTCAGTCATCTATATCGCAGTGGAGTATATACAAGAAATTAAATACAGCCAGTATGCTGAACGCAGTTGATCGTTTATTTATATAGAGGCGTGATCTGCTGGAAAAGTATTAACATATGTGACAAACCTAAATAAATGCTCGCGTTACTTATGTGTGAGAAGAAGACATTGCAAGTGCAGAGAAAACTAAGAAACTGAAGTTGATTGGCGACAAGAAAGTGAAGTGAGTTTTTACAGAGCAGAAAGTGAGACCAACAAAACACGAGTGAACTTAGAACAAAGTAGCCTCATATATGGTCCGGGAGAAGTTGCTAGCAACACAAGTTGATTTACTTGGACCGAAATAACACTATAGAAGATTGGCTGGAATAAGGAATGAGACAACACAGGAAGGGATGAAGATTGATGGAGTTCTTTGTGACGAGAGCTAGCAGAACGACTTATAATGTTTGGCACATACACCAAAATAACTTAGAGAGACAATCAAGACTGGTTTCTAGGGAGACATAACCTCCACCGTAGGCCGAGAGATGATGAGAACAAGGCTATGAAGACAGTTACTTACTTGGCTGTAACCACTTGACATAATGTCCTGAATATTCACTTTAAAATTCGACATAACACAAAACAAGAAACTCATGCAGTTCAAGGCTAGATGCTATTAGTAATAATGTATACACCTTTCTTAGAATAAGCTTATTTGCTGCTACAGCATAAACGCTTGAAAATCGGACCAACAGTAACTTCCCCAACATGTCCAGCTAATTAAGTTGTTAGAGGGAAACACTAAGTACAGATCATACAGAAACTTTCTTCTGCTGATGTTACATCCTAGAAGAATACGTAGTGTGTGTTAAGGGGTTTGATAGAAGTTTTAGAAACAGAAGTCGTAAATGCGACAAAGGTCTGAAAATACCACTAAGTCACTGGAATTTAATACTATTAAGATATTCCATTCAAATATTTATAGCTGGAGCCACGAGATAGTTGCGAAAAGATATTGCACCGTTTATTTCCCTAATGTTATACGAGCACATCTGCAGGTCTTCTTCGCTGTTATTGGCAGCGTGTCTTTGTTCAGACACGTCTCTCGTTTGACTGCACCAATCAGGGTAAGACAATGTGGCACCGCACGTCTGTGATTGGCCGGTAGAAACTCCAGCGAGAGTTAAAACGTCCAATCACAGACCAAGAAGCCGAGCTGTTGATGTGCTTATAAGACAATGAAACCAATTAATGCAGAAATATCTTCGCCATAAAATCGTGGTCCTACTTGTAGTTCTACTATTCGCATTGCGTACACTTGCTAGTTAAATTATTGAACGTGATTTTGAAACCGTGGAAGGGATTTGTTAAAAGGTTTTGTAAATATTTGTATTGTTCTGACTTGTAGCTCTTTTCGAATTAATTGTATAAGCAGTTTTAAATGTCCCTAACTAGGATTAAGGCCACTTGTTCCTTACTCGGTTTTTGCGTATAATATATAAATTTAAAATTGCTTTAGCTAGGGATATCGTAAAACCGTTACATGGAATCGTTGAAAAAATGGTTTTTGTATGTAGACACATTTTGTCAAAGAAAAAAAATTGACAGATTATAGACATTAATGTAATGGTTTTATGCCAATAATTAGCCAAAAGTATGACTTTTTGCTTTTCGAAAAATTAGATTGCCTCGTAAAATCTATTTTAAACAAAAATATATTACTGTTTTGTAATATTTGCTCTCATTCAGGATTTGAAAATAATATATAAAAAAAGCGCGTTAATAGAGACCCGTGGCCTTGAAGAACCTTGTTGATATGCACCAAGTTGAGGACATTCTTGGTGTGTCTGAGTTGGTAGTAGTCAAGACATGGGACTAAGGCTTTCTCGAGTGATGTGTGTCACATGTTACATCACTGTACTGACTCTCCCGGTGTTAATATACGAGTCATATACGTGCATCATGTGTGTGTGTATGTATGTATATATATATATATATATATATATATATATATATATATATATATATATATACACACACACAACGTAAATTACGATATATACTGACATGTCTCTTATTAATAGTGGTTATAAAACTTGTACAAAATAAACGTCATGAAATACTTATTTATTCTAGAGTAAGAAAAGTTTAACGCGCCCAGGGTCAAGAAGAGCGGAAGTAATAAGGGTGACTGTCTAGGTGACAATACATCTCATCCTAGCCTCTAGGTGTAAGACCTTGGACCCGTGTGTAGTTTTCACACCGAGGGCACACTTCAATGAGACTTTCGCCGACCACCTTACCATTAATGACGTAATATTGCTTCTAACAATTTATATATTCTGTACCAGAATGTTGACATGCAAAATATCGCACAAACACGCGTTCTTTGCTCTTTCTTTTGCAAGAAAAATCAGCTTGAAATAAGATGAGAATCAAAAAAGGTTACATAGATATGTAATGTTCTATGAATGTCACTTATTTCCACAGAGTAGTTACAGTCTGTGTACATGTTAACTTTCGAACAACCTACCCACAATCCCTCTCCAGACACACCGTGGTACAAGAGTGGAACAAGTCTGGAGAATACAGAGGAATATAGGACACTCATACATCCAGGCGCCAACATGCCATACAGAGAGTAATCAGAGCAGAGGATAACGGTGCGAGTGATCGTCAATCTGGACTTTTTTTACCGGCACGTTAGAGAGTATCACGTATTTGTGGCGAATCCGACACGTACCATAGGAACATGTTGTCATTTGTTAGGGGGGAGGGTGGTGGTTGGATTTGATTCCGTATGACGTAGGTATTGCAGCGAGTATTTGTCATTACTGCCTACATGAACCGTGGCGACCATCTTTCGCTGATTCGCACAGTGTCTCCATGTCAGGTACTTGAGGCCTGACTTCAATCTTGCAAGCACACAGTTTAAATAAGGAACAAACCTTAGGGGTAGTGTTAGACAATTTCATTTTATTTTCAGTTTTTTTAGCCAAAACATTTATTCAAATTGATGTATCGTAATTTTGTCATCGTCAAAGCATAGGATATATACTTGGTAAACTGCTTGTCATAAATAATAACGGACTCCTTCATTATTTGGTCATGCAGAATCATAGTAAGAATATTCTTAAATGTTGACCTATAATTCTCTTGCAATGATTCTACGCGACAAATTAATGCGAGGCGTTATTATTTACGACAAGCAATTTACCAAGAATATATCCTATGCTTTGTCAAAGAGAAAATTTGATAAAACAATTTAAATAAATGTTATGGCTCATAAACTGAAAGTACAATACAATTGTCTAACACTTACCTTTAAAGGCGTTCCGGAAAGGAAAAAAAACACAATATTTAATATTTGCGTGTAATAGTGTTAGCTTTGTTGGAATTATATATTCTTCTTGCAGGAAAAACATTTGCCTCAGCCAGTTTCCACACAATGACAGTTTCTACATAATGACATTTCAAAGTAAAAAGTTGTATGTTTTTACTTCACGACACCGCAATACCAATAAAAGTAATAACATTAAATAATTCACATTGAAACTACACGTCATAGACTAGGGCTTTAAGCATATGAAAAGCCAATTCAAACTATATTTTACTTAAAAATATTCTAAAAGCAGAAAAAATACCAGTTTCAGAGCTTTCTTCAAATATAAAACATTTTTCGAATGGGTTTGTATATGCATCAAGCTGTAGCCCGTAACATTTGGTTTCACTGTTAATTATCTCGTTTCATTGCGTTCATTAGTTTTCAGGCGTGTATGAAGTAACATCATGCAAACTTGGCTGAGCTACGGCTCTTGATACACGCTTCATGTGCGCCCTTATAGCTCCGTTACTTCCGAGTCTCTAACACGCAAACCCGCTCAAGGTTGAAGGCTCTTGAAAGAATTACTTCTGAATTGATCTTTTTTAAATATATCTCTTTCAAACCAAAATTTACTTAACGTCAAATTTCGTAATGAACCTGTTGTAACGTTTAATTCTTAGTGTTAACATTTTAACATTAAAATTATCCGTCTATAAAAACTTTTCAAATGATTTATGTCTTTTTATTGCAGAATTACATAAGAAATCATTAGTACAATTATTCTGGTATGAAGGAGTAATGTTTAAGTACTAAACAAATGAAACAAATTGATGTTATTAATTCTTAATTCAAAGTACTTGACTGCATTCTTGACAGCCATAGGCTTATAACAATATTAAATGCATTAAAATTTTTTTAAAGAAATCGAATCAACATATTTAGCCAGACAAGACTTTTCTATTGCCTTCAATATTTTCGGTAGGTTAAATGATAAGTAAATAAATAAATATTTTTTGTGTGACATAACAAAACACGTATTTTCGTGATTGAATTGGTAACAGACCTGTCGCTAGAGTCCATAGCGACATTCCCACCTCGCGGAAATGCCTTCTCTGTAAACAGGTAGCCCGCGGTTGAAGAGGGAAACTCGTAATTATGATATCGTTTAGTTATAATGCACGTTGCATGTCCATATATGCTGGGATTTTGATGCAGTCTGAACGTAGTTATTATGCATAGTTTCATATAACTATAAGTTACATTACCGAAGATACCCGAAGTATGGTTCTGAGATCTTACAAGTAAGTCAATAGAAGAACGGCTGCTCACTGTCAGATGTTGTATACAGCCTCGATATTAGTTATGTGCGGCATGTAACTTACACATGCACGTTAATAATGAGTATGTTTTATTATTTGTCATTCAAAATAGTGAAACGATGTTTTTAATTTAATTGAAAAATTTTACGGAAAACATTTCATTTAACTATTTCACTTAGGCTTCCTTCAGCAAAAATAAGACACTCTGTTTTATAAGTTGAAATGATATACTGGAAATTGATTACATAGTATTTTAAAAATAACGAAAAAGCATGACCTTTTAGAAGTAAAATGTGTAAAATATGGCAAGTTTCTATTTAAAATGACCATCAAACTCACAAAATATCAACTTCTGGATACCAATGCTGTTAGCGACCTCCCGACCACACTAGTCAACATACGGGGAACGGAGGCGAGATAGTCGCCGCGTATTTACAACAAATCGATGGACCGGAGCGCGGAAATGCTTCGTTGTCACCAATTCAACCGCGAAAATAAGTCTATTAATATAAACAGTGGTAGTTTGTTAGAAAATGTTATTAACGTCTTAAGTAAACAAACATTTCAATTCTTCTCTGTATGAGGAATAACTTACAACAATTTTAAAGCAAAACATATTCCTGACCATTTCCGTAAATGCAAATTTCAAATGTATCCTGTATTAAAAAACAAACTATTTGTCTGTTTTTGAGAGAATATTTTTGTGTTCTGAAGTTTCGCGTAAGATGAAGTAGTGAATGATGAATAAAGATCATTTGAGAAGTTCTTTAAATGACGAGAAACACTCATAATGGTGGCTGTAATAATGTTGTATTTTATCTGCATTCGACGTCACCTTGCAATTATGTTTTATATATACGTAACAAAAAACGCGCGTTAAAATCAATGGACAATACAAATCCCTTCTAACGTGAGGTAACCACTAACTTCTCTTACTGCGAAAATATCTTACGTAGCCTATTACCAAAATATCGTAAAACATTTCTAACCTGTCCATAAAATTTAACAGTTGGCGGTTACGAAAGATTTTTTACTTGCGTTTATTATTTTTTACTGAAAACGATGTGTTAAATATATTTTTGATTTAACATAATCAACACGATATTTTAACTTTTTAGCAATGCTATTATTTTTAAACGTAAAGTAATACTAACAATGCGGTTTGAGTAGATTATACATACGTTTTGTCATTTCCGTATTTCTACTACATAATATTTACCGTAGTTCCTAAAGTCTTCTGCAAAGTCCTACATTTTTGTTGTCATTAAAACCTTACCAGAACTAACCACACTGGTTTAAAATGCCTTGAATTTGAACAGCATCCGTAACATAGGCTTTCGTAAAACACAAGTAGTTCCTCATAAGTACGGCTGGGATTATGAATAGGCCTACTTGGGTTTAAACACTCTTCACGTATTCTTTTATTTTCAGCTGTACGTATACTAGTAACAAATATGTATGATTGTATCTTTTGAAAGTGTAGGTCTTGAGAAATACATTAACAAGTTATACTCGAATTACAGAGTAGTCTTCATAAAAAGAATGTAGGCCAAATTCTTCCCAACCACAGTTTGCTCAAGAGAAATATTGTATCTATCGACTTTTGCTTCAGACATGTAAATAATACTTATAATTGAAGTTTAATTGTTTTTTTTTCTTAAGTGTTTCGGGCAATTTTGCGCAGAAGTTTACGTGCAATGATGCAGTTTCAGAAGTTACATCCCTTTTCATGCCAATGCGGAAGACCAAGCGTAAATATTCTCAATCAACTGCGAGCAAGGTTATAACAGCTCTTTAATAAACACCTCCGTATATCGCTTTAAAGACTGCAGATTAATAGATGCACTACAATTAATTGAAATATCATTTTGATACTAACAACCATTTCAAACTCGAAAGATCGAACCAATCACCGGACAATGATTTTTGGCGCCATTTTGTTTAAAAACACTTATCTTCAATCCCATTGAAATTCTGATAATTTATTTTCTGATTCATTGTATACTATATAATGCAAACAAGCTGCAGTTGTTGTAGAAGATAGGTTATTACCACAGCACAGTCACAGCTGACTGAGCAGGGTGACGTTATTTATGATGATGGCCACCATAATTAGCCAACTCGCAGCAACACGTAACTCGAGGCAGTGTGCTGATAATACATACTGCCTGTTATGTACCAGGAAGGTCATACATCCGCCCTTTGTTGTCTACGTTTATTTAACTTGATAGTAAATTATCCACCTTAATGCCACTACATGTCGGCGGTTCAGTGGTTGATGAGTGTATTTCACTAATATGGATATTGTGGTTTCTAATCCTGCTTGGTGATAAAATGTTGCTAAATGCAAGCTATGTTTGCAAAATAATATAACAGTTTATTACGATTTAAAGCAATAAGCAGCAAATTACATTATATCAGATATTTTTTCCATTGCATCCTATAAATCATTGAATACATTTTCGAAAAATAATTCCATTGTTTTATTTTGTTCTGTTTATTTACTGTTCTACACACTAAAGATAAATGGCTTTCATTGGCTGGATTGAAAACAGAGAGTAAATGTTACTGGTTAAGGTATTTCAACCAACAACACTAACATACGGGTTAAATCATCAAAGTGTATACATTTAATGTGTGTAATTTCTGAATAGTGTTATCACGCTTGATGATGTTACAAGCTTTTGTGTTTGCGTGCGCTGTATGTTTCTTAACACCAGCATGATTTTGTCAGCTATAGGCTGTTCACTATAAACCGAGCACTCAGCAGAACTTGTAATAAATTATAAATATGTTTTATTGCGTCAGTGGATGCTAATTTTTGAGTGTGTTGAAACGCTTGCACTGGTTTTTAGTTACATGGCAGTTTAAATATTAAAAATAGTAAAGATGGCTGCACAACGGCTGAAAAAAACTTCGTGCAGTGCTCACTTTATCGTGAACGGCCTATAGTAATGTAATTTGCATTATTAATGAAAATAATCAGTTTATTTTCAGTTTGTTTTCGAAAGTATCACAAAAATCACTACTCAAATTGAACGAGACTAAATGAGAAACAAACTTTCTAAACCACACATACCCATCTTATCGAGTTGTTAAAAAAAAGTCGTATTTTATAATAGTTATTAAGGGAAAAAACATATTTTTCAATGGGACATTATTTTGGCTTATTGGCTCTGAGTTTATAATCGTATGTAACTCAAATAGGTTGTTTAATTACCGTGCTCAACTAATTTTTGAAATTCTGGACGTGCTTGGTTTTGAACGTGGTTCTCCAGCTGAACTAAACTCGCAATGAAGCACGAATATAAACGTAAATTGCGCCTCAGGTTTTCATTATGTTACTGAACCAGTACAGTCACCTTGTCTTAATTCGTGGACGTGCTTCAAGGTTAGGGAAATTATGATAAGCCAGACTTTTGCTAAGAAAGTAATCAGTAATAAACTAACTTAGCACCTCTGTGTGTGAAAACGGGTTAGTGCAGTTATCTACAATCTGGTCAATCCTTGGTTGATGCTAACATTTCTGAGCAAACGACACGTTGTATATTGGTTGCTCGACGTCATACAAGTACAAGTAATGGAAAGATAATCTGTGTTAATACTGAACATTTGACACTCGTTATATGCACAGTAAGAAACAGCACGACGCAGCGTTTAAACACCTGTTAAGGGATCTTAATGTGGGGTTACTTTGCCAGATTTTGGGGATTATATTGCACCATATATTTCTGTTGTAAATAAAGATTTGCAGAACCTCAAATTGTTGAAGACTTTACCATTCACAGAAATAATAATAAAAAGTACTTTCGATTGAAGGGTATCTTGGAATACTCACATAAATGTGATGGAACAAGGTTACCCACGTGGGTGTAAAGGAACCTCACTTTACGAGGCCATATATTTTGGCGATTTCCCAATCTCTTTCTACTACCATTACACTCTCGCGCTCTTATTGTTAATTTACTCGCTTTTAAAATATTTCTGTCAGGTCAGTTGCAGAGACGTTTACTAAAAAAACTACCAATATTCAATTATCTATAAGCACATGTGAAAACACATTCACAGTGCATTTTAAAGCAGTAAGGAATCCAGAAATTATTCAGTTCTGCTATGGGTTTGGAGGTATAAATTAAATTAAGGTAGATCTTATTACCGTCACACTTACAGTAACTTCGCATAGCAAGATATAGCAATTTTTCTTATTATATAAATAATCATTGAAGTCATCTTGGAAGTATTTTTTGTGAGATACCATCCAGATATCCAAGCATTCAACGAAAAAATTAATTACATGCTTACAATCATCAAACTACGCCACAATTAATTACATGCTTACTATCGTCAAACGATGTCACAATTAATTATACGCTTACAATAATCAAACTATGCCAAATGCCGCCCTTCATTATTGTCCGTGTTTGTTATAAACACACAGAGCGAGGTGGCGCAAAGCAAACATGTTGGACTTGCATTCGGGAGGACCCGGGTTCCATCCCTAGCTCCGGCCATCCTGATTTCGGTTTTCCATAGTTTCCTGAAATCGTTCCAGGCGAAGTTCCATAACAAAGGCCATGGCCGACTCCTCTCCCAGCTGCTGTCATTGTACCAAGTTGTGTGTCCGTCAATAATGTCCTCGCAGTTGTCGAGACGTACGGCCCACTTACCTTACCTTGTTACAAACAGGAGACATAATCCTAGACTTAACACGGTATCAGTGTTACTGAATCTAAGTCCCGAGCAAGGCAAAGTGTTAATTGATATAGTCCTGGATACTTTTAGTTTGAGAATTACAGGGTGGAAAATATGTAATAGTAAACGTGTTTATAAAAAAACGGCATGTGGATAACAACATTTGGAGCAGGCGCCACAAATTATCTTTGATTCAAAAGTATTTGCGAATTTTTTTTTCATCATGTACACTGGTTTTAGAGGAACTACAGTTACGCCAGGCATGTTAACTACAAGGATATAAACGAACATACAAGCGTCCTATTGGCCTACCTTAAGACATAATACTCTTTTTATAAATTACACATACAATTTTTTATTTACTAAAAAAATATAAGTAATTCTGTTAGTATAAGCAACCATAGTATTGAAAGTTTGTTTGAAAAAAATTTTCGATTGGCTACAAAGCTACTTATGGCGCCTCAAGAAGCGGTAAGCAGTAAATATGTTCTCATTAAAGATTAGTTTGACAGACTAATGAGTAATTACATTAGTGAAGTCTTGGTTACAACAAGGCCACTGAATGAACATTTATGTTGACGCTTATAAAAGTGTTACACGAACAAAAAAAAAACTAGTTACACAGTTAACACGACACTCTTTAACTTTATTTCAAAGAGTTTCTATTAAAAAGTCAGGCTGGATATACAGGCCTACTTCTGATACAAGGTGCGAACTACAAACGTTTTTCTCAAGCGACACTGCCTGGTATGTGCATGGAGTTCATCGTAAAGCTTCTGTAGAAAACCAACTACTACAAAAATTGGAATATTTTAAAGTGGCACATACACACACATGTGTGAATATATATATATATATATATATATATATATATATATATATATATATATATATATATATATAGACAAAACACCTAAAACAAGATCGAGTTTTACTCTTCAAGGCTAACTTCATAAAGGTGTCAAAATTGCCAAAACAGGAAACTAGTATTTCGAATATGACTCTAATCAGCTAAATTTTCTTAGAAAAGTAAGTGTCATTCACACATGTTATTGTAATTTTACTTTTATTGTTACGTTGTAAATTGTGAAAATGTCACTGTCAGCGAGTAGCCCTTCGAAAAATTCACAAGATAACCGACTTATGTACTACATATTACAAATATAAATATACTAGAACTATACATTACAAATGTAAATATACTAGAGTAAATATTAACTGCTACTGGCTGTTAGATGGAAGTGATGGTTCTCGATGATTAGGCCTGAATTTTGTACCAAACTTTATTTGGATGAGAATGTGGGCATATTGAGAAAGCGACTCAATCCTAAAGTATTTAAACTTTTAGTTAGTTTGCAATCAAAATTTTCTGTCAGTTTTTATGTGATCATACTAATAGGAAGACAGCACGTAGAGGTGACGAGACAGCTGCAAAGTGAGTGTGTGTCGACCTAAAGGTGGTTACATATTCGCTGCTTTAACTACGCTGCTGCACGAATTCTATGAAGATAGTAAACATTTCCAAATTTACTTTACCTAAGAAGCCATATCTTAGGCGATTACGTTCAGGTTTTATCAAAACCGCATGCATGTTATCAATACTACTGTGAAGCCTCCCTACACAGTTAAAATCGGTATTTTAAAAATACTTCATATCAGAAATTACAACTGGATGCGAAGTAAACTATGGTAGAAACTAAACTATGTTAGATGCATGCACTGTATTACACTGCGTAGTCACGTCTAACAGAATTATATGATAATCGCTTTATATTTCGTTGAAAAAAGTTGGCAACGGGAAGCCTGAACGCCGGCTTGAGAATGGTGGTAGTTGGTATTCGTGCCACTGTCGCCCTTATCGCATCCTTGTTCCAGGTCTTCAGACGAGGGTAAATATCCAGGTTAGTGAAGTACCCTGCCTACTTAGCTTGCAGCCAAGAAATTCAAACAGATTTTTCATGTTAAAGTTCAGTGAACCATTTAAAATGATAAATGTGATATTGTGATATTTCTGGGAGAACACGGTCATACGAGAATACTTTCTAGCTTTTCTTTTAAATACTGACTGCGTAAATTTTTACTTTAAAATTTGAATGGTAATTTAGGCGTGTTTAATTTTTGTTTTCAGTAATCTTCTAGAGCACAATATTTATTAAATGTTTCGTGAAGCAATCTTTGGTTTATAAAATAATCTTTCAAATAGTTTCACTGAGAAGTATTCAGTGTCAATATAGATAGCTCACTTGAAGATGGTAGGTACGGGTTGCTAGGCTAGGTTGTAAGAGACACACACACTCACCTACTAGCCAGCTGTGTGGACTGTGGAAGACGTGGGTCGTGGCAGAACCCTGCTACACAGCGCGACGTCTCGACGCTGACTGGAAGCTTGAGGGCCGACGTCGTGCGGCGTCTGCGCCCTAGGTACCACGTGACACAGAGCGTCTATTATACGCCCGCATCGCGCTCCTGGGATCTCCAACCTGCACCTGCTTAACACAACACGCTCAACTATTCCTGTATCTGGAGGAACTAGCAACATTTATTATTAACTTTTTATAACAGTAGCCTATTTCAAAGATAAAGTTAATATGATAACGATACTTGCAAAAAAACTGTGAACATTAATTTAAAATTAAAGAGCTTAATGTCAAGTTTTTCTCTAAAAACCATTTCTTTGCAAACTAGTACAAAATACTTAGGTTAATTAATCTAAGTTATCTTATAGGTAAGTTTGTTTTTGTTCATCTGCATTAACTCTTCTAATCCCACAGCTAAGCAGAAACAGTACAAGAACATTAACAAATATAGACGGTACCAGCATAATTAATGAGCCTACTTTACCTAGGATGAGTACACATTAAGGGTGTTCAAGTGCGATAAAGTCATAATTTTATATTTACATGAAATAGTGTTAGTTTTGTAGACGATACTTGTGAGTGTAGTTTTCTCTTACGAAACAACTATAGCTCGCGTAGTTTTCTCACAACGGTGCGTCAAAGTCAAAATTTTCATGTTCTGCTGCCACGAAAATAGTGAAAACCAATTGACTTACGTTCGTGAAATAATTCACAGTAAAGTTACATACTATAGGCTGCGTAATAAAACATTAGAAAAATCCCGCGAACTGTTTTTTTATTTAAAAAAAAATTGCTGAATTTGCAACTTTTTTCTGTACTTTTGCAATTTTTAACTTCAAGATATCATGTGGATTTTTAATATTTTATTGCATAGCTCATGGGATGTAAGTTCACAGTGAATTATTTCGTTCAAGTAGGTCAGTTGGTTTTCATTACTTGCATGGCAGCGTAACAAGCAAATTTTTACTTTGACGCAACGTTATGATAGAATTATGAGAGCTAAAGTTGTTTTGTAAGAGTAAAATGTAATCACAAGTATTGTCCACAAAACTAACAATATTTCATACAAATATAAAAAATATCATTTTATTACACTTGAACACCTTTGACCTAGAAAGTTACAACCAGTCACGCGCTTCTGAAAATATGCCATAATATAATGTTTCATGTCAAGCATCTTCTAACATACTGTACCTACATCAATACAGGCTACTTCAAGTAACATTTGGATAAATTACTACCAAAATCTTACACAATAGGACTACGGTTATCAATATGACAGTAAAACATAAGTATTTATTTATGTTTTGCTACCTTCTAAATTGGCGAATTCACACAAAGAAACTCGGCTGCAATTAATGCACACAAAACAAAACATTAAAATATTAAATTTTGGTTAAATTTGTCAAGCTTTTCTCAAGATAAAATACTACCAAATTTCTTCTGGCAGTTATTTTTAAAAATAATCGCTCTACATAGAAAAAACACAAATCCTTGTGACCTTACGATGTCTAATATACGTAGCTGGTTTGATAAAATTCAGAAAATTAGTTTCTTCAGAAATTTCATGTGAAATTATGTGTCTAATATCATTTGCAGGACGAAGCTTATTGCGTTATTGTTAGTTTTTTGCATTCAACTTCGCATTGTAAGGCCTGATTTTAAAATCGGCTAATTGACTGACTCCCTAAGATCTGAACATTCAAGTTGACATTTGTGTTGAATCAAGAATGAATTTAATAGATTTAAATCTTTTTTCAAGGAAAATAGTAGGAAAATAATATTGTGTGCACGTGATTAGCGTTGATGAGGGATCGTTATTTTAGAAACCAGATTGTTATCCTCGTGGTTATGGCAGTCCTGCTACAGAAATAATATACGGTGAAAATATACGATATATTCAAAATTATACATGACCGAAACGAGTATAATTTTTACTACGCCAGTATCTTCATATACTAACGTTCCTAATAGCTTGACGAGATGGATACTATTCACTAACTATATTTTTAACAGAAAAAATACAATTTTTGCAATACATTCACATAAGCATAGTTTCATTCCAGCCGCTGTATCGACATTGCAAAAACGTAGTTTCATTCAATCGGTTGTGACATCACGCAGGGGATAGAAGTGTACATTTTATTAAAATGGTGTAGTTTTACCAGTGTTATTTTATGTGGTAAAAGTTGCACCAGTTCTGGAGAAGGTGTAGTTGGAGAAATGAACCAAAAATTGATGGAAATTTTATTAATTTACTGGTCTCGAAGTTATTGGAGGAATGATATCTGTATGCGACAGAATGAAAGTTTACACTTTTGTCCTGGAAAATGGTGGTAAGCGATTAGAAAACTACTCAGGCTACCGCGGTCAACAATTTATGAATGTTGCATCTTCAAGTTGACAAGACATGTCGAAAGCAACTCTTATTACTATGACATAGGAAGAAACAGCATATTGTTACTGTCTTTTAGAGTGAGGTAAAGTCACAGTAACTCTTTTGAAGGTAATTATGGCAATTTGTTAGTTATATATATATATATATATATATATATATATATATATATATATATATATATATATATCATATTCAAGAGTATTGTATAGTTTTGGATATAAAAATTAGATTTTTTTGGAAGTGGAGTATTGAATAAAAAAAATTGTGCGCGTTATATGGGACAAAAATATCTTTAAAACGTGATACATCTATCCCTTTTACATATTAATAGTATAACAAGTTATTTTGTGTAATTGTGTAATAGCGTCCACGTGATTACAGGGAACTTACGCCTGTTTGAAGACAATTTAGCGTTGCTGAAGGTATTGTTGAGATCTTGCCACAATAACAGCGACCTCTTCCACGTCACGTTGAACAATCCAACGAGGCAACGGAACATGTATGTTGACGTGTCATTGCTATGCACAGGACATCTGAGCGAGTTCATTGCCGTGTAGGTTTGACGTGAAGCTCGAGGATAATCTGCCAGCTCCTTGGCTGCACATTCAGTCAGTAGTAATATAGGACGTCATTCAATCCTCGTTCATTTGCTGCTTTATCACGTTTCCCCAAGACATGGACCAATGCAATCTTAGCAGAAATAAAAATGCGCTTGGAATATAGTCGGTTCGAACTGTCCCTGTCATTAGTTATTGAAGTATCCTACGGTGGTACATCGACGTGTGGTTAAGAAAGAAGTCGGCCGCGCAGATATGGGCGAGACAACATGGCTGACGGTATTTAGCAGACGTGACGACCAAACTAAGAATAACTGATCCTGTAGTGGGCGTGTCTTAGCGTTGTGGCCCACCGGAACACGTCCTTATTACTACTGTTGATAATATCACACACGGCGGGGCTGCATTACCCAAGTTCACACCCTGCGACACAGTAACTCTCTCAATAGCAGCCACATATAGGGACAAGTATTGCAACACAGAGGACCTATATGGACAAGTATGACATGTATAAGGGCCTGTTTGTAATGTGTGTGCGCTAAGGACACAGAAACTTCAAGAAGTTTCAGCTCCAGCCAACACGGACGTGACAGTGAGGCGGACACGGACGTAACAGTGAGGCGGATAGAATAATCATGGAGCAAAAAGTCACCCTACCTTCTATTTAAAATCAAACAAGCATTATACGCTATAACTAGATATTCCTGAGCGCGTGGAATAGATTGTCCGCGATAAGGAATTATTTTGCACTACAACACGTAGACGCACTGTATAGACGTAATGCTACCTCCCCATCTTCAGAACTGGGTGTTGTTGAACTACCAAGGCTCATACTTACGTAATAGTCCAAGATGTCCACTGAGGCCTTCAACATTCCAATAACAATTGCAAACTGCATAAAAAAAGAAAAAAAAGGCAATACATATATCTTAAAGAGTAAACAAAATGCTTTTCGTTCTGTCTTGTTATGTACGGTTATACGTTGATGCATAGTTAAGAAAGACGAAGGAATCACGGATGCAACAACACGGTTGATCTAGTATGCACACATATTAGACACTATGAACGAGGCAAGATTAATTACAGAACCTCAGAGAGATTATTCAAACATACGCGGCACTCAACGATCTGTCTCGACAAGCGAGCGATACCAAGAGTTATAAGGCAGGTCACGTTCAAGAAGCAGTTTTACTTCCTGCCTCTCAGTCGCTGGCGCTGATGAGGCCCGAGGGATTACACTGTAGAGTCCTTAGCAGCGAGGTTCAAGGTATTCTGTTTGCACGATTCCCATTTTAAGCCGTTCGAGTGGGAAAAAAAAAATATTTTTTTATAAAATAGGATATATTTAGTAGACATTACTAGAGAGTACATTTTCCTCTTACGAAAAATTTTGTTCATTCAGTTTTACCACAGTAACATTTCAAATCCAAAATTTGCATTTTTACTTCATACAAAATTTGAAAACCGATAAACAGAATATAATGAAAAAAATCACTTTAAAACTACGTGTCACCATTTACGGCTTGAAGCATAAATAAACCCATTGTAAAATTTATTGAATTAAAAAATTTACAAATAGTAAAAAAAGAGCAAATATTAGAATTTTTTAAATACAAAAACATTTTGTGGTGGGTTTCTACATAACTCAAGCAGTAGCTGGGAGATGCTGTTACAATATGAATTATTTCATTTCATTATGTTTATTATTTTTCAAGATTTGTATAAAATAAAACATTCAAATTTTGAATTTTTTTTTGTACGAGGAAAATATACGCCCAAGTAATTGTATAAAACTAGCAATTTCATACAAATATAAAGATGTATGCGAACATATTTTACATCTTCCTCTGTTACTGACTACTATATATGAATAATATTATTTGGTATCCACATATTCTTTAAATATATGTAGAAATGATCGTGATTACTATTTTAGATAATAACAAATAAATTCATGACTCGGTTTAACATTTGCCTTTTTCTAAGAATATGGTAAATGAAAATCAACCATGTTCTTACAATCCTATTCAAGTACTTAATGACAAATTTGTAACTAGCGTAATTTAATTTTGTGCGTTAGATTAGGTTTTATCATAACTGTTCATAACATATCATGCTAGTAAAATATGGAAAATACAGTTAAGTAGGCATACTTCATTTTTGTTGACGGTGACTTTTGAACATTCAAACGAAACATGAACATACTTTGAATACCGTTGTTCCAAATTTCAAGTCGTTAGTATGTCACAATTTCCACGGTATTTTCATTCTCAACAAAAGTGTATATTTTGATATTTGTTGTACGCCTGTGATGTTATACAGTTGTTGTACAAGTTCAGAAAAGTAACACTTATGATATTTTCAATCACACTGTTGAGCCGCAGTTTATAAGGCACAAAGAAGTATATTTTTACGTGGCACGAAAATACCAGTGGTTGCGAATTCAACAACCACGTACGTACGTTATTTTACAGCATTGTTTAGTAGCAGAACGTTTGTGATTGTTATATCAGAGTTATCACTAATAAGTTAATCAGTATATTGTAAAACAGAATACCTAAACAACTGGCTCCCAATAGACGTGTTGACGACACGAAAACACAGGGGCAACCCATTCAATGATTGTGCTCATTGTAGATATGGACGCATTAGCTAACGAGCGCAGGGAATTCGGAACGTTTCGCTCTATGTACAGTATGTCAACGATATGTTGATTGTCAGTAACATGCGAGATCTCTGTTTACCTCACATCAGCTCTATGTCTACTTCTACGTTTGGACGTGCGACATTGAAACCTAATATATTTAAGGCGGTCGCCTGCTTGGCAAATAAAGTGTCTTGGGGCATGTTTGAAGTTCGAGATGTATTGACGAAATCATCAAACATATCTCAAATGCGTTTGCCTACGAAAATAAAACACATTCTGTATAAAATAATACATTTGCAACCGGAGAAATTTCCTATTACTATACGAAGGAATCTGTAAAGCTAACGTATAAAAAGAAAGAGAGAGGGATGGATTTAATTCTTTCGCTGATAGTAGAATTGTTATTAGATTTCAAGGTTATAACGCAGTATTTATGTTTCCGACATTATTGTTTGTTGACCGCGTGCTGTTTTTTAATGAACCAATGAGGTTCGGTGTCGCTGAGTATTTTCATTTCGACTGTAAGCAATTAATCCGAGCAGAATAAACGTCGCCCAATAATAAAAGTGACCATACTGTAAGATTTTAAATATTTTCATAACAAAGATTATTAACTCTCTCTACTAACCCCACAAGGACAATTAAATGTATGTTCTCTATGAAAACGACCCCTTGTATTTGGCAGAAATAAGCAGGTTGGTGTACTGAGTAGCCTAGGGTTACTTATTCCACTCGTTCATAGAGTCACATACTAGGCTAAGTGTCCTATCTTGAAGACAGCTGAGAACAGCAGAATTGAACGCCAACATGTATATAGGTTACGTGTTGTTATAATATATTCAAGGTTGCTTCAAGCTTTACACGAGGCTGGATCGTTGTCGTGATGTCTCGTCTCACATTCTATACCGCGCAGTGCATTTACCTCACAACTGAAGAGACACGATAAACATTTATATGTAAATACAAAAATACTTACTGTCCTTCTAATACATATAGATCTTTCGGAGAAGGAGTAGGGAATTCCATGCGACGGTTTTTTAAACGAAAATTATGTCAAAAATGCTTCCTTACGTTACAACATTGCTTGACACAATTTTGAAGGTGTATACATGTATATATTTTTAAAAATGCGTGCCCCTTGTTCGACAGAAATTATTTTCCAGGGTAGTGAAATCACTTTAATATTATGAAACCTGTGACACACAAAATTTACATATAAGGTGGGTATAATATTTTTCTTCAGTATCGTAAAAATTAATTTGTGACATAATATCCTGTATTGTTGTTTTTTCTACTAAAACATCAGCGTTAATTTAAAAGTCATCCAGTATCTATTAATAAACGTAACAGTTTAAATTTTTCGCAGGCAAACTGATCTTCGAAACATATGAAAGCACGCATGAGATATTTTTGATTTCGTGTGCCATGTTTGGTTCAAATATTTGTTAATCTAAATCACCATCGGATGACTGATTTACCAAAACCGTTCAGTCCCACCACTGCGAGCGATATTCAATTATCGTGAGCGATACTTGTGTTCAGGACAGAGTAACGGCAAGCTTCTTTCAGGCCAAGTCTTCTGTTTGTAGCATTTGGCACTTTTTACATGACTTTATAAAGTTTTTAGTTTTCTGTTTATAAATGTTTGCAGTTTTAATATTTAACGATGAAACAGTAAAAAAAATGAAATGTACGGTCCGTTCAAATACAAATTGTTTACTAAAATATAAACAGATATCTTGAAGCAACTGACAATGTGGAGAGTTGAGCGATCAGTACAAAGAAAGTCACGAAATACCATCGGATTTAAAAGTTTTGTTGGCTAATTCTGTGAATGTATAATACCAATAACAGTTCCATTGATTTCTGGTTTAATTCAAAATATTGCAAGAGTTTCAATTTTAATGTAATTGTTTAGGGTAGAATTACACCCACCATATTTACTTAACGGGAAATTTGAAAACACATTTCCGACTAACTATTTGATAAGCTATAACCACTCGATATTATCACACCCCTTCTTGACTCCATGCGTGCATGTTTGCGGAGTAGGCCTAGATTTCATCTAGCCATCGATGTCATCCGAATGCATATTTTCACTAAAATTTCAGCAAATTAAAACTTAAGGACTCAGCCAATCATCGCAATTAATGAACATATATTACGTCACGAATAACGGCAGTTTCTTTACTTAAAAACTTTTGCACGAATCATCCGTCTCATGTTATCTGAATACGAGTCCTAGAAAACGCATGCGTCTTTTATTCAATCGGGAATGGTTTTAAAATAGCAAGATGTACTCTAAATGTAAGTATTATACTTTAAGTAAGTAAGGAAGTAGAATCAACGCCACGGGTGATGCTAGTCTTCACCTTCCTTGTGGTCCAGAGAATTGTCAGAAGGCAATAGGAAAAATTAAATAAAGAAACTGATTAACTGTATAAATCTATTTTGTACTGGTCATGGTGAATTATTTTGGAAATCATTAATATAATAGGTAGTTATAACAAATCAATATTTTTCGAGACAGGAAAATTTCGCAAATTTCAATTTATGACACTTGTAGTATACCCGTATATTTTCTTCCAGGCACCACGTAGATAATAACGCCGGTACATGTATGTTATCAATGCTGTGGATAACATGTACACGGCGTGTGTGTGTGAATTCCAAAATACATGTATAGGTACAATTATACTATACTAGTACAAGTCTGCTGGCACCAGCAACAAATAAAATAGGTTTATGTATGAGAGTATTGGGCGCCTGAACACATCGTAAAAAATTAAAATCAATGTCGAAATAATTTGCTATGGCTTTTAATACATAATTAGTCAATGTTTGTTTGAAAATAAATAAGAGTTGAAACATAAGAAATAATTACTAGGATAAAAAAATAACCAGCCAAGTTAAACGTGTAATCAAATTCATTTAAACTTAGTGTTCATTATTAATATTTTCGGCAAAAGTTCAGCGGTGAGTATGGGTCGATTAGTGGGTGTAAAATATATAGTCCAGCAGACTTAATGGAATATTCTAAGATGCAGTGGGATGATAGCAGCTTGACTAGCGGTGATATGTGATGACTCCATGTTGATTAATACAGGCTTTCTTCATACCATTAAACGACTTCTTACTGCCTTCGTTATAGAACAAAAATATTTCCCTCGTGGAAATAAAGCTCCAGGACGCTTATCTGAGGCATATAGAAGTTACTTGCAGACTTCACGGAGAAATAAACTTCAGATCTTTAAGAGGTCCGTGCACTACACGTACATTCAAACTACAGTTTTTGTTAGAACCTTTTTTAAAAACAAACAAACAAAAAAACTAAATACACACACTGTTTCCTGTCTAAGAGAAAGTATTAGTGGAGTAAAACACTTGGCTGGTTGACAAATTTGGTGCACGAAGTGCATTATCAAAACAAAGTGACAATTTAAGCCAAACATATTAAATTTCAGTTAAAATAAAATATGTTACAGTAAAACCATATTAGGCCGGGGTGTCTGGCAAATAAAATAATTAAAATAAAATCTCTGGCAAGAAAGAGACAGTGAGATGTCACACAGTCTAGAATCCAACGCACGTATATTTCTGCTGGGATTGTAACTGGATAACAGTTAATTAAACACGGCCTGTGGAACTTCCAGCTGACAGCAAACATGTAAGCAAAGAAGGACGGAGTCTCGTCCTACCTGGTCTGTATTGGAAGTGTTTGCTCACTGGCAACACAGCGACAACTGAGACTCGAGAATGCAAAATCTGTATTTGGTAAACCTTCGACGCGTTAGTTATTTTTCTTCTACTAAAACATCTGTATTAATTTCAAGTACATCCAGTGTCTTTTTTTCAACATATAATTGTATGATATTCGTAGGAATCTCATTTAACTATTAAAATATCTTCACCCTCAATATTTTTGAGCCCACAGAAACAAACAGGTTGTTATAAAATAATAAAAAAATATTATGATCTTTGTCAAATACATATGCAGTCAGCGTAAAGAACATAAATGGAGAACGCGAGAGTACCACAGATGTTACGTGTTGTAACTTTACTGTGATTAGCCCAGTAAATTTCGAACATTTTCAAAAATACACGTGGCCAGTGCCAAATAAGAGCTGAATATGGTTATGTAAGGCATTGCAATAAAGCTTGCATTAAATTACTTCCGCGAAAAAACGGGTGTCACTTTGTCTGAATGATGTAATAAATATGAGACTAACACCAATACAAAAATTGGTTGAATGATTAAAATGAGAGCTAGTTTTCATTTGCGCATGTAAAGCGATTCTGAAAATACTAATTAAAAAAGAAACGAAAAACGAGTAAGTGATAGAAAAAGAGAGGTGATTAAAACTTGAGATAGGGACATCCACACACATACTCTATCATTCTCTCTTACTCCTCTCGCAAACACTATCTCGAACGAGCACAAGAGTTATACTCACATTCACAGACAACCAGATATAGCATGCGATATGACATTCCTTCTTTTTTTTGTAAAAATAATTATCTCGTTCTTTGGAAAGGACAGTTTTTTTTATGTCGGGCAGAGTGGCTTTGTTAGTTACCTATGCGAACGTGACTTATACATGTGTGATGCGCGATGAAATCTCAGTTTTTTCCGGCTCAGTGACATATTTTGCTTGTGGAAAAAAAAAAAAAAAAGACCGCTGGTGTCACGAGTGATCAGAGGGCCACGATGTTTATCCGCCCACACTGTCATCGTTAAACTGCGCCGCTCATGTGAACAATGACATACACTGTAAAAATTCAGATACATTCATGTGATGAGTGTAATGTAATATTCACAGCTAGGTATAAGTTATATTTGTTTTCGTTTACTTAAAACACAAATTACAGCACTGTGTGGTTACATTCACGACAAATAACACCTATCATATGTGTAGAACTTGAAGCGTACATCAGAAATATAACTTAATGGGAGTTATGAAACTATATACGGCCCGGTAGTAAGAAATAATTAGAGTACCAAACTAAAATATGTGAACCGACCTTGTCGGTTTGACCGGCAAGTTTTTACGTCGCCCGAGAATTTTGGACACTTCAAATTTCCAGCTACTAAAATATCGACTTTATTTTACATCTGTATATTCTCCGCAGCTAAGTTTTCAACATTTCACGTCAATAGAAACACTTACGTACCTTGTGTTCCAGCAATCCACTTGTATTAGTTCGGAACATACGACGCAGTATGTAAACACGAGGTTTCACCTCCATAGATGTGATATGAACTAAGCAGAGACACAGGTGCAGAGTCCAACTAACTTCACGCTGCAATAGCGCACTCAAGTGAACGGCGCCGTACATCAAGAAACTGTTCTTCGTGTTATTATAATTATTTTTCTTGTCAATATCTGAAATTTATAAATTGAGATATTATGTAATTAATTTTCTACACACCGAGTTGTACAAAGTTTGTATTTAGTTTTCATTATGTATTTTCAGGCTTATTGGTGATAATTATTTTATTGTAATTTTTATGTGTTACTGTTGCTCCGCCATGTTGGACGGACTATTTCCAGGGATTTAATAATCGCTCGCTGTTAGTATAAAGCTTCGTGGATTTCTCATATGAGCGTTCAGTCGGCTTCCAGTGAAATGTAAGTGTCAGTCTTATTATTCGTTATTGTAAATGTGGAATGGTTTGTTATGCAGCAGGACTTGTAATTGATTAATTTTCGGCGCCTGTTTAGTTATTTATTATTTTTCTTGAGTTGAAGTCCTGTAGCATAATGGCCCAAGTCCTAGTGTTTCGTTCATGTTTTTTTTTCCTTTGTATTTAATAATTCAGGTTAACTTTCGCGTTCGGGTTTTTCAATGTTTTTTGGTAACTTCTATATTTTCAGCTTTCAGAGAGAGAGAGAGAGAGAGAGAGAGAGAGAGAGGGGGGGCAGACATTTAAATAGTTTTAGTTTTGTTCGTATTTGTTAATAAATAATTGCTGGCGTGTAATTTTCAAGGTTAGACCTTTGCAGAGAAAGTCACTTATAGCAGATCATTTATAATATTTGGATTGAGTAATTTTCATGCACTGTATGTGCCTGCTTTGAAACTGTGTTGGGGTGATAGGTATTGTATGCATAGTACCGAGGTATGGGACGACTCAGTTAGCACTGTTATTGTTAAAGTTAGTTTCCTATAAGCATAGGGCTAGCACATGTGTAATATTTGTCTTTGTCTTTCGCTACACCCTTTGCAGTACTCTCATTTAGACCTCTTCACGGAGTCATTTTATTCAGATGGACAGATTAACTGATACTTCTGCACGCCTGTTTATAGTAATTCATAAAGTTAATATTTAATGTTATGTCTGTACTTTCATATTTTTCTTTATATTTACACTTTTTAACTTGTGTTGCTGATTATTTGAGTTTGTAAAATTGTTAATGGTTATGTTGATGTTTTGTTATTTGATTTTGTGGTAACTACAAAAAAAAAAACTTTGCAGGGTAGACTTTTTACAAAATTTTTCTTTTGTAATATATACATTTGGCATTTATATATTGCAGATATTAATGTCTTAAATATATGTATTTAATGTCTATATGCTAGTTGTATGAGCTGAATAATTAAAGTTTAAGTAGCCTCGCCCACGGCCGTAGAAGAACAGGTCTGGACACTCGCCTGGAAACTTGACCCCCTTGTTGTTTGGCTGCAGTTCACCAAGTTACCGATAACGCTATACATTTTTGGCGCTGTAATCCGGGCGGTCGGGCCCTAACTCCGCCCACTTCCCTCCCACTAAGATAAACAATTAATAAAGAACGTGTTTTTTATCCTTCGCTCACAATTTTAAATCATGGCTCCAGCAATCTTTATTTACTTTATAATGTTAACAATGGAAAAAAGTGAGCGGAGTTTGAGTCCAACCGCCCGGATGACAGCGCCAAAAAGTACAACATTCTCGGTAACTTGACGAACTACAGCCAAACAACAAGGGGGTCAAGCAAAATACATTGGTAGATAGGCGAGTGTCCAGACCACGGTCTAAGAGGTGAGGTCTTGACACTGCCTATGCTCTCCAGCAAGAGAAAGTGGTCCCTTCATGTCGCCGAGCGCTAGTAGTAATTTGGTGGACGATTTGTCTTGTTTACATCTCGCGTTTTAACATGTTTTGCAATTATTTACATAAAATAATGTTAATAAGGTAAGCTAATATAGTATATACATGTTCCATGTC
>PNEQ01070488.1:0-29846 GCA_003012365.1 Medauroidea extradentata
GGAAGGGGAGTATGTGGAGTCACTAGAGTACTATAAATGAACACATCATATTATTATAGTTATCCATGGAGGATTTGTTTAATTTGCAAGAGACAGAAGAATTATTTTTATGTTTGGTCAATCTAATGTAAACATGAATATAATTTGCAAATATATTTAATACTCGAATAACGTACATTTTATTTGTGTAAACCACAAATTAAATGTTGTTATACGGAAGATGTTTTATGCCTTTTATTCTGTTTGCTACACGCTAACTATTGATGTAGCGGAATATGACTCGCAGGAGAGTTTACTTGTGTTACGTCCAAAAATTGTGATAGAAATTAAATATTTTAGCGTAGTTATTAAAGCTTTTTTAGTGTTGTGAACACGGCAAATCAGTGGAATTTAGTAAGAAATGAACTCATGTCGAATATGTATTTAACAGAGGTCTACTGGTAGATTTTATTACTATTTTGTCCGTCATTCAGCTAGTTGCAGTAGTGATAGTGAAATATAAGTATAAAACGATTTAACGTGTGACACTTGTAAGTAATGTTATTATTTAATGCATTCAGTAAGATGGGTTTTTGTTGAAAATGTACAGACCTCTAAAATGTGGCATTATGCAACTACTACAACAGGAACATGTTGCCTTGAGTAGTCTAAATTTGCAAGCAGAGGCAATAGAACAAACGTCTCACAGTTTTGAGTCTACTACTGCATTATGTATTTTGCAAGCGAACAAATATATTATGACATTACGTTAAGTTCTGTAGGTTATCTCAATGGATAATTGCTTGGCAGGTTGCTTGAAATTTGATGTACTGGCAATTGGCCTCTATCAAGTCGAACAAAAAACTTTATTCCCTGCCATGTACAGTAAATGGCAGAATAAATAAGCACAAAAGTGTTTTCAAGGTAATGCCCCTCCCCCTGTGCATAATAAACTCGCAATTTAGCTATCATCCTGTGGCGACATGACCCTATCCTGCCCCTCTACACCAACCTGTCCTACCCTTCCTACACCTTCCAACTCCCTACACAAGTGATCGTACAAAATACGGCCGACGTGACGAGCATAGACTGTATCCCCTGCTCCGTTCACCACTACGTCCTTTGAATCTTCTCACTGCCCTTAGGTGGCAGTGAAACACTCCAAATCCTCACTATAGGCCTACAGTTTTTACCAGGGTCCTTCACTCCATCTCATTTCCTTCAATACAGATGGCCTACCAATTAACTACCTTACTCCTTCCAACCTGCCCTTCCCTTCTCCACCTAGGGCCTACCCATCACCCATCTCGGTGCCCTTCTTTGTACCTTCGCCAGTTCCTGCACCTCAGTTGCAACATACATAGCCCACTCTGCCGCTGCATATTCCAGCATTGAAGCCATTTTGCTGTGTTGATAGTAATTTGAAATGAACAGCATATATTAGCTAACATGTAGATAAATATGAAACACAACTAATATATTTCACAGAATAAGTTCTTGAAAACAATTTTACACGAGAGCAAATACAGTAAAATAAAAATAGCGCACATCTTATAGACTGGAATATGATTTCATTGTAGGCTTACTGTAGTTCTGTTAAAATCGGTGATTATTTTCACATATGCTTATTACAGATGCGTAACCTACAAAATACTCGGACGTAGCAATAATGTGGCCTTTCGCAGGGTTCAGAAGAGGTACGAAATATCAATTCATTAAAATATGGAAAGTTGTTTCTGCCTATTACGTAACACCGACGCTTTTCTAAACTACTCTTTTACTTTAAAAAATTGCCAGTTAACATCTAATACCGACAATTTGAGACAAAAATCACGATCCTCTGCTGATGTGAAGTAGCATTTGAAAACTGATTCTGTTCATTGCAAATGTGTTGCACATGTCCAGTATTTGCCTACTTTTCCCAAATAGCTATTGTTTTGCTACTCTCCCTTACATAAAGCACATAACCAAAAAATTAATAAATACTGCAGCTGTGTGTGGGGTTTATCCATTCATTAGCCTTTGATGTAATCACGAACTACAACATTAGGTTATGGTTCCGCCTCTGTTACTTCAGAACATATAAGCTTATTACGATAGAGAATTTCGACAAATAAAACATATTTCAAACAGTTTTCGGTATTGAAAAATCATTCTACGATCATGATTTTATTAAAGACATTGTTTAATTAATTATTTAGACGAGAGATGCAAAGATTTCGTTACTTTGCGCGGCCTCCCATAGCTACACAAATTTACGTCAGTTTTCATCTTCGTCTTTGCGTCCGCGCTCGCGAGCGCTAACGCAACTTGGTTGTATATAATCGCTTTCGAAGCAAACTCGACGTTAGCAGGGTTTGCGCACGAAGCAACTTTGCGGCGGTGGTACATAATAAGCCCGTAGGCTTTGCATCACCGCTCGGCTCAAGTTGGTAGACGTGTACGCTGGGTCGCCACCATGCCTTGCGTGCGAGCAACTTGCCTAGAAGCGTACTGTATGAACTCTGCCTTCCATATGGCCGCGAAATAGTGCTATCATCAACTATTGTAAATAAATTAAGTAACTGTGAAAAGTACAACGGGCATAACGTTCAGAAAGTACAGGACTCGAGTTTCGACCAAATAATTACTACTGAAATATTAACTGTGTTTTAGAATTTAAAAAATATTACTTATATCAAATGCTGAACATAAAATGTGTTTAGTATCCTATTAAAATTACGTAATTACAGCACACACATAGGAATTATTAACATGTAAAGACATGCATGTTAGTAAAGAAGAGATTATTTTTATTATTATATATGTACTTATTGTTTTGAATTGTTATAATTACTGAATTACTAAGCCTCAAAATTTATTTCATTAATGAACTGTTGAAAGGAAGTTTTAATAGCAACCAAAATGAAATTGGTTGTTATAATTAAGGAACCTTACTTCTTGGTGGGGAAATTAATCAAATTAATCAAAGTTAATTAATTATAATTGGGGGACGGAGGTGGATTTACAGTTGCTTGCTGCGAGGTGCCGAGAAGGACACAAGCCTCTACCAGTGTTACAAAAGTAATATTATTTTGGGTGTTATTTATATGGTTCTTGCTGTTACAAGTGATTATTATTTGGGAGGTTTCACTTAGATGGCAGCAAAACTGTGGATATATTTAGGTATTATTTGGGGTTAAGTGACTCAGAACACTATGTTTAAGCGATTTTTACTGTACTATAACGGTATATAGACGATTACAAGCATTCTTTAAATTTAGGAGGGAGCACAATATTACTGATTATTAATATATTATGTTAAGATGAGGTTTGCTGCCACAAAGTTAGATCTGACGACCTTACCGAAGCCTGGATTGATGAGGAGACGGCATCGACGGAAGAGCACGCACCAGCCGGGATTCGATCCTCAGCCCCGGAGGAGAACTGCACTGCCGTTGATCGGATGAGTGCTGGCGGACGACAGACCTGGTTTACTTGGTAACAGTGTCATATATCGGCGAGCTTGTCCTCATAATTGCGCCACTGCAAGGGGGGTGAGGTGAGTTCTGTCTTCCGTGGTTTCCCAGTGCTGGCTTAGTTGCAGCTCGAACCTCTCATATGATAACTATGGTCCAGGTCAAATTGGGGAGGGCTGTAAACAATCCTAAAGTTTGAGAAAATATTATAAATTATAGTGATATTTATAAAACGGCTTGCGTGACAGAAACAGATTTTTGGTTACCAATAGCCAAAGTGTCACCGGAATCAATAATAACGTGACGGGTTAGAACATTTAACACACTTCAATCATATTTAAATGGGATGGCAACACCCCTGTTTTTTAAAGAAAAACTTACGTGGCAGTAAAAATGTGCTATTTGTGACCAAAAATTTTAAGACGTCGGAAATATTAGAAAAAGAAGTGTCTCTTGCAAAAACTGTCTAAATACCGTCCTTTAAGGGTAATCAATAAGTATTAGATTTCACAGAGAACTGCTATTGCATACCAAGTATACAGCCAGGAATGACTGCGTGCTGCGCACAGTGGAATGTGTCCTGTAACTTTGTGTGTGGTAAAACATTATTTAGATTTATGAACAGATTAGGTGGGATTGTCTCACCTTAACTAGTAATAAATTAGAATATTAATACACGTCTGTGCACTACCAATGTAATTTCACACTTTCGTAAGAAATTCTACGTCAAGCGTTCAAATTGATGGCCTCCCACTTCATTACAACAATTGAGTTGGTGTATCAAAGACTGACGTACTCGTTCGAAAACACCTGGTGTATCTTGAATTTTGTCGCAGACGGCCATTATCCTAGGTAGCAGATCTTCCATCGAGTCGATGGGTGTGTCGTACACCAGAGCCTTGATGAACCCCCACAGCAAAAAGTAGAGTGGGTAAAGGTCTGAAGAACGTACTGGTCACGTAATAGGCCAACCTCTTCCAACTCACTGTGCTAGAAATGCCGTGTTAATGTGATTGCGTACAGCTCGTGTGTAATGTGGAGGGGCACCGTCGTGTTGAAACCACGTACGTTACCGAACCGCAAGCGGCACATGCACGAGAAACTATGGCAATGTGAATTGCAGGAATTGGCAGTACAAGTATCCATTCAATCAGCGTGGCATCAAGTGGGGCCCAATGAGATGGTCTTCGAAAATACCCGCCTAGATGTTCACAGAGAATCGTTGCTAGTTCGCTACTATGGCAGTTGTATGAGGATTGATGACGTCCTAAATGTGACTGTTCCTGGTGTTAAAGTAACCATCTCGCTTAAATGTCGCTTCGTCAGTAAACAATACGATGGACGTAAAGTGTGGATATTTTGTGCACTGACGCAGAAACCACTGCGAAAAAGCATGTAGAAGAGCGAAATCTGCTGGTGAAAATGTCTGGACCTTTCGCACGTGGTAGGCATGTAGCAGGTGCTCGTGCATAACACACCATACAGTTGAATGGGACACGCCCACCCCTTGCGCAATGGTGCGGGTGCTTGTTGACGGGTTTCCCTCCACAACATTGAGAACTTCTTCATCCACATTTGGTGTACGTACATTCCTTGGGTGACCAGAGCCACCTCGAAATTTAAAAGTGGTTGCCTCCGCGCAGGAAATCTCTCGTAATACAATCGTGCAGCAGTGCGTGCATTACCTTTCACTTCACCGTACAGCAGAACCAGGTCTGTCATTTCGGCGTAGGTGTACGTTGTCATGTCGACTTGTAGCACGATGCATGCACAACGGTGAATTGTGGGTTTGTAGTCTACTGTAGTCATCTTCCATGTTCGGGAAGGGCAACTACACAATCGATTATGGGAGGGGAGTTTGGGGGAGGGGAACCAAGACCCACACTACATGACGCAACTTATAATTCCTCGTTGCCACAAACCACCCAGATAGCATGTAAGCTTGCGGCAAGCCTGCAATTGACTTGATTTAGACTTGCCATTACAAGCCCACTTTGGTAAGTTTGAATCAAGCTTGAGTCAAGCCTATTTTTCACAGTTGTATCCTACCCTGTACGAGACAAGCTTGCTACAAGCTTGCAGCAACCTTGAATCAAGCTTTGTTCGCAAGCTTGCTGCAAGCTTGTCGTGTGGAGACTAGTTAGCTTGATTCATGCTTGATTCAAGCTTATGGCTTGACATGACAAGCTTGCTGCAAGCTTGCAGACTTGTCATGACAAGCTTGATTCAAGCTTGAATCAAGCTTATTTTGCTATCAGGGAAGCGCCCTCACGCGACACTGGTGTGGCAAGCAGTCAGTCATTCCTGGTTGCATACTTCGTAGGCAATAGCAATTCTCAGCGAAAGCTAACATTTAATGATTTCCCTTAAAGGACGAGATTAAAACCATTTTTGCAAGAGATATTCCATTTTCAAATATTGCCGACGTTTTACTATTTTTTGTCACTTATATTTCATTTTTACTGCCATGTACACTCGGACACACAAAAAATGTCGCCTCTATACAGGCCAGAAATTTGTCTAAGTCCCACTTCGGGTATCTTCGGCAGTGTACAGAGGAACACATCGAAATCGCAACAACCCAATGAGCTCCTCACGACACTCTCGTATCCATCTTGAGACGCAAGTTCGAATCCCATTGGTGGAATGGAATTTTTTTTCTCCACAGAAACAATGTATTAAGAATGACAATGTTCAAAATGAAATAAGTATTTATCACGTATTTCATTCGTAATTATAAAAAACCCAAAATATTAAGTCAAGTTTATTCCTACTATTACGTTAACAAAAGGCGAAAATAATTGTCGTAAGTTTGCGAATATATGACATACGTGCTTTTCAGGTAAGACCAAATTATTAATAGAATATTTATTTAAAACAAAGAAAACAAAGAGCTGTAACTTTAACCTGTCTTAGTATTTTGAATTGTAAGTGTAGCGGCCACTCGCAGCAGGTAGCACGGACCTTCAGCGCGTGCTGGCATCACGCAGTGCTGCGCGGTCGGGCCGCAGGAATGCGGAGGGGTGAGTGCATCCGGCCTGACCCCAGCAAGACTGGGGAGGAACACTTAGTCCAGGGATGTTCGACGTACCAGGATCCTGGTACACGTACCAGTTTTCAGGGTGTTGTACCATGTACCAGGACACTTTCGTCCTGGTACGCAAAAGTACCAGGATTTCAGAATTTAGCATTTGATTGTATTAAAATCCATCATTAAACAGTATTTTCAGCAGAACCTTTCCAAACAAAAATGTGTTTTTGCACGATATATCTTCTGGATTCAGAGCATTAATCTTCGCATATAGTTATTGCATCATGCAAGCTTTGGTAGAAATGAACATCTGATTTTCTGTTAATTAATAGCATTCTTTGAACATTTTCAGTATATTTTTTTCTTAAATTACTTAAGGCATGTTTTCGTACTTCATATTTTTTCATGTCTATAAGCATTTGCGAATTTTTTTTTTACCATGTACCAGGTTTTCGTTTAAAGTACCATCTTTTTTGTGGTGTCAGTACCAGGATTTTGGAGTTACCATCTAACACCCCTGACTTAGTCTGGCCTTAGCAGTGGCCGCGAGAGCTTTGCCTGTAAGTAGCATGCTGTGTAATATAATGTAATGTAGCAGTGTTTACGTGTCAATAAATACATTATCACGGCCGTGGTTGTTTCACTCACTGTAGCCCACTTGTCAGTTCACACAGTTAGTGGTCCACGCTCGAGACCACATTGGTGACCCCGACGTGATCGGGCAAGTTCGGGCCGCGCGACAAACAGTGGGTGTTTCGACTCACGTCGCTCGTAAGCGTGGCGCTTTCTGGGGGAACTTCCGCAGCACATCGGTATTCGCGCCGTGTTTTGCGGCGCCCCCAGCCTGCCGCGACGTCCGTCACCCGCGCCGCCGCCTCCCTTCCCCCCTCCGGTAACTAGTCCACAGCGCTTTCTCCCGCGTCGCGCCGCGTTGCGCTGGGTAGGGGGAGCAAAGACATTCTCGACCACTTCGCGCAACCGCGTATGATCTCCGGCAAATCGCGAATTCGCGCCGTCACTTGCGTCGCATCGCTTCCCACAAGTGAGTAGTGCATTTCGGGTGGTTCGGGTGCACTGCAGCTACTATGGTGGACCCAGCGCCAGAGAAATCTACCACGGTGGTAGACCGAGTGTCCATCCGCATACCACCTTACTGGCCCACAGATCCCGAGATGTGGTTCGTTCAAGTGGAAAATCAGTTCGCGATCGGGGGAATAACGGCAGACAGTACAAAATTCCACTATGTGGCGGGCAATCTGGACTGTAAGTACGCCACCGAAGTGCATGACATTCTTACTCGGCCACCGGATACAGGCAAGTACGAGAAGCTGAAGACCGAGCTAATCAAAAGGTTAAGTGCATCGCAAGAGAGGAAAACGAAGCAGCTGTTGGAGCACGAGGAGATGGGCGACAGGCGACCATCACAGTTCCTGCAGCACCTCCGCAGTTTGGCGGGGACGACTATCCCCGATGACCTCCTGCATTCCTTATGGCTGGGCCGCCTACCATCATCAACCCAGGCGATCCTCGCTACACAGGTGAGCTCGCCGCTAGATTCATTGGCTGACCTCGCGGACGCCATCGCAGATACCACCCCCCAACCTCAGGTGGCTGCGGTTGCCTCTCTGGAGTCCTTGATGCACAAAATGGCAGCGCTGATGTCAGCGAAGATAGGGGAGATGGCCACAACATTGCGGCAGGAGATCGCGGCCACCACCGTCAGTAATGCCCAGCACAGAGGCCGCAATGATAGTTCGTCGCCAGTTAGACGACGCTCCCGCTCCCGCAGTAAGGGCCCCCCAGGGGCCTGCTAGTACCACCGCCGGTTCGGGGACGCGGCCAGCAAGTGCACGAAGCCATGCACTTACCCGTCGGGAAACGACCAGGGGACATGTTGCATGTTGATGGCGCCCGACAACACTTCCCTGCCTACTGGTCGCCGCTTGTTCATCATGGAGCGTGATACCAAGGTACTGTACCTCTTTGATACCAGTTCTGATATCTGTGTCTACTCACGTACCCATTTGCCAGGTAGGCGTCCCCAGTCAACCTATTCCCTAGTGGCCACCAATAGCACGCAGATTGCAACCTATGGCTTTGTTACGTTCACCCTCAACTTAGGACTTAGAAGGGATTTGGTTTGGCGATTCGTAGTGGCTGAGGTCACTAAGCCAATCTCATGGGAGCAGACTTTCTCTATCATTTCGGCCTGCTTGTCGACATTCGCAATGGACGCTTGGTGGACAGTACTACATCTCTCACCTCAGTTTGTTCAATTGCCACAAGTCACATCAGCAGTATCAAAGCACCTGCTCCCTCTTCCCGGTACCACGAGTTACTACACAAGTTTGCCAGTATCAATACCACCGCAGGGCCGCCAGTGCACAGTAGACCTCGCCGCTTGGCCCCAGATCGGCTGCGCCTCGCCAAGAAAGAGTTTGAGGCCATGCTCAGGCAGGGCACTGCACAGCCATCGGACAGCCCCTGGTCTTCTCCACTACACATGGTGCCCAAGAAGGGAGTCGAGTGGCGACCTTGTGGGGATTACAGAATGCTGAACGCCCGTACCATACCCGACAGGTACCCGATACTACATATCCAGGACTTCTCCCACTCACTGCACGGCTCAACCATTTTCTCCACCATAGACTTAGTCCACGCCTACAGCCAAATTCCGGTCTCACCTGGTGACGTCCCCAAAACAACCATCACCACACCATTCGGCCTGTTTGAATTCCCGTTCATGTCATTTGGTCTATGCAACGCTGCACAGACTTTCCAGCGGTTTATGGACGAGGTCCTTCGTGGTCTAGACTTTTGTGTGTCTTACCTTGATGACATTTTGGTGGCATCCAAGGATCAGGAAGAACATTTGCAGCACCTGACCGAACTTTTTGAACGTCTCACCACCTACGGAATCCTCATCAACCCTGGCAAGTGTGTCCTTGGCGAGTCCCGCGTCAAAAATTTTGAGGGCACACCATCTCGGCTGATGGCTCCCAACCGTTACAGGAAAAGGTCCAGGCTATCTTGGACTTCCCTATCCCGAACACCGCCAAGCAGCTGCGCCAATTCACAGGCACGATAAACTTTTATAGACGGTTCATCCCTGCGGCTGCCGAAAAGCAGGCTCCTTTGCACGAGCTCCTGCGTGGCACTATCAAAGGCAAAGATCCCATCGCATGGACAGCTACCAGCAGCAAAGCTTTTGAAGATCGTAAGGCCAGCCTTGCTTCTGCGGCCTTGCTAGCCAACCCTGTGCCTGATGCCCCCTGGCCGTCGTGACGGATGCCTCCGATTTTGCAGTCGGGGCCGTACTCCAACAACAGGTCCATGGACACTGGCAACCATTGGGGTTCTTCTCAGCCAAGATGAACCCAGCACAGCAGAAGTATGGGGCCTATGACAGGGTGCTTCTTGCCATATATTTGGCTGTTCTGCAGTTTCGTCACATGGTCGAGAGCAGAGATTTCATCATCCTAATGGACCATAAGCCTCTAGCTTTCGCCCAGAACCCCAACAAGTGCTCCACACATCAGGCCAGGCATCTAGACTTCATCAGCCAGTTCACGACAGACATTCGTCACATCCCTGGCTCTGCCAATATGGTGGCCGACACCCTGTCCCGGCTGGATTCAGTCACCGCCCCTCTCGACTACCAAGCGCTGGCACAGTCCCAGATGGATGTTGAGGAGTTGCTGAGGTTCCTGCAGCAAGACACTGGTCTTAAATTGGCGAAGGTCAAGATCCCAGACTCTCAGGAAGAAGTCTACTGCGACGTATCCACCTCGATGGCCCGACCCTTCCTGACACCGAATTTCCGCCGAGCTGCTTTCGATGTTGTACATCGCCTGGCTCACCCAGGCATCAAGGCTGCAGTGCGATTGGTTGCACAACAGTTCGTCTGGCCCTCCATGAAATCGGACTGCAGGCAGTGGGCCCGTTCCTGCTTATCATGCCAATGGTCGAAGATTTTCCATCATGTCTCCTTGCCGGTAGGGTCTTTCTTACCTCCCTCGTCCAAGTTCGACCACGTTCACATCGATCTGGTGGGACCCCTGCCATCATCCCAAGGTTTCCACTATTGTCTCACCATGGTCGACCGCTTCACACGCTGGCCAGGGGCAGTGCAGGTCGAAAACATCGAAGCGGCCACGGTCGCCAGAGCTTTTTACACCACATGGGTGGCACATTTCGGCACTCCCCTGAGAATCACCACCGACCAGGGCCGGCAATTCATGTCTTCCCTGTTTACAGCCCCGACTGCCTTGGTGGGCATGACCCATTTCCATACAACGGCCTACCATCCGGCTTCCAACGGGATGGTGGAGAGATTGCACCATCAGCTCAAGGCAGCCATCCGCTGCCACAACACCGAGCACTGGGTTGACATCCTACCGACTGTTCTGCTCGGCATCAGGGCCGCCTGGCGAGCAGATCTCCACGCTTCTGCAGCAGAGTTGGTCTATGGCCAGCCACTACGGCTGACAGAGGAATTCCTCAGTGCCCACCCTGATGCTCCACTGGTCGATGCTCCAAGCCTGGTGACGGATCTCCGCCTGCACTTCAGGGACCTCCGGCCTGTCCCTGGCTCACACCATGGTGGGAACAAACCATTTGTCTTTAAGGACCTCCAGACGGCCACAGAGGTGTTCGTACGCTGCGAGGGGTCTAAGGGGTCTCTCCACCCACCATACGAGGCCCCCTTCCAAGTCCTCGACCGAACTCCGAAGACAGCGACTCTCCTGATGCACGGCAGGCGTACCACGGTCTCTATCGATCGACTCAAGCCTGCCTATGTCTTGGCAGACCAGGAACCAGCAGGCCGTGCAGCACCCCTTCCCACAGTAGCACCAGCCCACCACAAACCCCAGGCTCCCGGCAAGATGCATCGAGGTCCTACGCCTAACGTGACCCGCACTGGGTGGCGTGTCCGCTTCCCAGACCGCCTACAGGGTGGTTTCGCGTGATGTGTTACATCACTGGGAGGGGGGTGCTATAGCGGCCACCCGCAGCAGGTAGCACGGACCTTCAGTGCGTGCTGGCATCACGCAGTGCTGCGCGGCCGGGCCGCAGGAATGCGGAGGGGTGAGTGCATCCGGCCTGACCCCAGCAAGACTGGGGAGGAACACTTAGTCTGGCCTTAGCAGTGCCCGCGAGAGCTTTGCCTGTGAGTAGCATGCTGTGTAATATAATGTAATGTAGCAGTGTTTACGTGTCAATAAATACATTATCACGGCCGTGGTTGTTTCACTCACTGTAGCCCACTTGTCAGATCACACAGTTAGTGGTCCACACTCGAGACCACAGTAAGTTACTAACTATCATAAAAAACATTACAAATTATGGATTGCTCGCACTTGCATTTTAATCAATTAATAATACAAGAAAACGAATGTCACCTGGGTCGTTTGTCTTTACAATATAATATTATGAAGCACACTGCATTTGAGATTCTAGTAAAGTAAGTTATTTCCATTAAATACTTACACCAATCATGTAACATACCATATGTCCTATGTCATAATAAGTAAACAATAAATTACCGATCATGTCAAGCGGTTCGTAGTAGGCGGTAATATTGTGAGCCGTTCATATTAATATTCTTTCAATAAAAATAATCCATTTGGCATAATTTACTACAGCGTGTTGTGTTCATGCCCAAAAATCAATTATCGGTGTTGAATATTCAAGACAATTCTAAATACCATTGTTATGTTTTATATGATGTTCAAATATCATTATTTGCAACATAGTAGCTTGAATCAAATACACGTGATTATTCATAGTTTATAACATTATTCAAGATTATCAGTATACCCTTCGTGTTAGCTTTAAGTGAAATGATAAGATAATTATTTTTGTAAGTTGCAATTACAACGTTAATATAAAAGTTGATAAGAGTAAATACTTGGAATGTCAATTTTAATAACTTGTATTTTATATGACGTCATTGGCAAATGAATTAAATATTAAATGTTAAATAGGTAACCTTCAAGGTTGGGTGTTTCTTTCAGAGTGACTTAATTAATAATTTAAAACAACTTTAAAACTTTCAGCAACGCATAACCGTAAACAGGGAACCCACTTGACATGCAAAGCAGATATTTTCATACGCGACAAATTACGCAATAATGAGTACCAATGCCAGATAAGTAAAGATAATTGTGATGTGTATAACATAATTATAAAACATACAAATGTATCACGCAAGAATATCTGTAAATTATATGTTGATTAGTTTACTTTAGAAAACGAAGCAGTTCAGTGATATTTTAAACACACAAGTTCATTGATAAAACGCCTTATTTACTTGCACTGACCGGAAGTTTCATAATTACGTCCGTACCTTTTAAAATAATGTTTGTTGAAGTATTTTTAATATATTAAATAAATGGATTGCACATTTACTATGCAAATGAAGTATATTTAGACAGATATAACTTGCTTTGTTTAAGTAATGTAGTATCAATTTCATTTATGTTTCATATGATAGTAGCTATATTTAAATATATATATATATATACACACAAATAGGTATGTATATAAACTTCTTATATGTTCATCTATGACAATATATTTCAGGAACTTTGTTCGTAAAATGAGTCAATCTTACAATATATTAGAGGAATAAAGTAGTATATTTTTGCAACTAACTTTGAAGTTTCAATATTTCCTAAGTTTTCTGACGACAAAGTAAGTGGAAATCAATTCATCCGGTATTTATTACAGCTAAAATGAACGTCTGAATTAATTTTATTTTTTAATACTGCAATTGGTTATGATTTTTGCTACAGTTAATATTCTGTGAGTACTTTCACTAAATAGCTGTGTGAAACCCGAATAGTTTACGTTGTTTTATAATAATTAATTTATTTTAACTTTATTATGGCTCGGTGATTTACATTGAAGACGTCATAGTTAATTAGATTCGCACACTTGAAACCAATGAGACTTTCTCACAGATTTTACTGAGATCATTTACGTTATCAGCATGGAGAATCTAGCCCACGAAGGTGAAATTATTCTATTTGCACGAGATTTTAGATAACCACAGACATTAGAATATCGTACATTTAAAACGCTAGCGAAAACATTTCTCACAAAATAGCTGCACCTGTGACATCTTCCTTCATTACACCAGCCGGCACTTGGCGAATATGTCCGACAGTTCGTTTTTGTCGGACATATAGCTTACTTATTTAAATTGTGTTTTGGGCCAGTGTGTACGGTATATGTATTTATTCTGGTCGCAACCCACTTTTGAAATAGTTACTGCATGCCCAGAACTTCTGAAAATAGCTTCCATACACCGCCATTTTGGAAGGAGTGAAAACTTACATATTCACTTAGATAAAAATCAGTTTACAAATCCTCAGCAAAATTTGTTTCACACACACATTTCTTCTGTTTAAAACATGGGTCAACATTCAGAATAACTTTAATGTAGCTGTTTTCATGTGTGTTACATGTGTGGTGTATCTAAATGAAACTTCTTTAAGGCACCCGCCTACTGGCCGTGTGTTTGTGTGTGAGGCACGCCGCCAAGGGCGATGTTGACTGGCTCATCTGGTGTGGTGTCCCCTCTACCGCGAGCCACTGAATTGGCGTGGGCGTTCTGGCTCAACAGGGAGCAAAACCGGCACAAGGTGCACTTGATTAACATGGAGCCCCCCTCCCCCGGGTGCAGCAAGGGCTCTGATTGGCCAAGACGTTGTCTAGGAGGGTGTGTCCTGTGTTGTGGTTGGTAAAGACATTTTATTTTCCTGGTCTGTGAATAGCTGAGTGCTTAAGCCCCGCCCTGTATGTGGTTATTGATTGTGTGTATGTTGGCGAGGGTTGCAGAGGAGGCAGTTTACAGAGGGGTTGGCGACCCTTTTGGTACAAGTTGTGTCTAAACACCATGTGGGTATTGATTGTTATGAGCAAGGGAGGAGTCTAGAAGATGCATAGCATCTTGAAGACATCTAGTTCGCTCGTCTTACTGACACTTTCAGTGCTGACCCCATCTTTTTATTGGTGGGAAGTTGTAAGGAAAGTCCATTGTACGCTCCTAGAGTAGTTTCACACGTATTTCGTTAGTAGTTCTTCAGATATAACACACGTTGGGAAAGCTGTTTTTAGCAATTTTGAGGAGCTCCGAAAATATTTTTCTAATCGTCGTGAAGCTTTGAAACGACTCTTCAGGTATAGTTTGGAGTGTATTCTCTTCTCGTACATAGACACATTGGGCATATGTGGAATAGTTTAAAAAAGGTACTTACGAACACACTGTAACACATTTTAAGCGTGTGGTAGGCAAGGCCCTTAGTGAAATACCCATTTTATTATTTTCATATTTCGCCTTGTACTAGGGTGTGAAATAATTTTTCAAGAATTTTAAATTTCATACGTGTAGCCCATATTATTTTATATTGCTACATTGAGACATTGTTGAATAATGACCAGTATTACAAATAAATAAAATGTACAACATGTTCATTACATCCGTTCCAAAAAAAAGTACTTGAATAACAATCCAGTGTTACTTTGCGCCCTTGTGTTTTTAACTCGTTTTCCCCGCATATCATACATGCGTTTGAACACCGAACTACGAAATGCATATAAAAACGCGAACATACTTTTAAAGTGGAAACTGTTCGGTAACGAAGATATCATGTACCGTAATTAACGGACAAGTTATATCATATTTTGTCGCACTGGCATAACAAGCGCCTAATAGAGACGTCCCGCACTGCACTCCTTAGTTCGAGTAATGGCGTCCAACACACAGTCAGTACGTGAGTGTGCTGTTGCTCTAGCAGAAGAGCGAGGTCATGCAGCTAGTCAAGCCGGTGCACATTACGGCGTGTAATCTCGGACTGCGTAGAGGTAGATCGAACTGTATAACGAGGCTGGTCAAATTGGTAGGTGTCAAGCTACGGGGTTAAAACGTGTTTCTGATCGGGATCAAGACACAACTTTGGTTGCTTTCCCTCGAAGAAATACATTTATTAATGCATTACAACTGAAAAGGACGGTCGATTTTCCCGGCTGCACCCAAACAATACGAAGGAAATTAAAATTTGCTGGTCTACATTCCAGTAGGTCTGCTGTAAAAGAACTGCTGCCTGACGACTATAAAAAATACAGGCTTGCAATTGCCGAGTTGAATTATGATGGTGATTGGAGTGATGTAATTTTCTCAGACGAGTCATCTTTCAGCTCGGCTAATAACGGGCTTATTCTAAAGTCCTAAAGGAAATGACATGAGGCGTGATATATTTTATCTTGTCGACGCTGTGAAAGAGTTTCTGTGGCATGTTGGGGCTGGATGTCAACATACAGCTGGGGTACTTCATCGAATCGCAGGACTGCTTAACAGCTTATATATACATATAATGAATGATACAATGGTTCTAAGTGTCAGAATCCAAAATCCCAAAGGATTGTTCAAGTTTCAACAAGATTTGTCTCCCATTCTCACAAGTCAACATGTACCGGATTGGTTTTCAAGACAGGCAGTAATAGGCTGTATTACTTGGCCTCCTCGGTCACCAGGTCTCGATCCAATTGTGAATGTTTGGGCAGAGTTAAAACGCACAGTGACAGAACACTGGCCAGACCCCACCCAACTCGTAAGATGCTCTCTGGGACGTAATTCTTAACGTTTGGGGAGAACTTGCTAGGAGTGAAGGCTATTTTACACGTCTAGTAGACTCTATGCCAAGACGCCTTACTTCAGTAATGGAGTCAAATGGTAACTGGACCACACACTAAAAACCCTCGTATATATTTAGTCTTTTTGAGGAATACATCAAAATACGCAAAATATTTGTTTGTTTTAATGTTTTTTGGGCAAAGAAAAATAACTGTTCCTAAATGTAAATATAAAGACCGAGTTCTTACGTCGGATTTGAACTTCGGTTCCACTGGGAAGTTTACACACTGGGTCACGACACTAACGAAGACTGTAGTTCTAAGAATGCAGCAATTGGATGTAAATTTTAAGATACCACATGATGGCACTGCAACCAAATAATAAGATTGCAGTATGTTGTAACGTGCAAGTATTGGTGTAAGTAGGTATTAAGAAAAATATATACTTAATTAGGATAATCTTCTAAGTTTAATTGTCTGGTCAAGCGACCATTCATTCGATTGGGTATCGCGTTACGATACCGAATGTGCCACGCAAAATATGCTCTGAGGATTTTTATTGACATGATATTAAATAAGAGAAAGGTGTTGAGAATTTGGGCCGTTCCCTCGGGCCGGCATAGCAGATGGTGTCGCGGGAGCTTGGCGCCGTCCTGCCCCATTACTCTTCCCACACCCCTCTGCTCGACCACCCTGGTCAGTAGGGGAAGGGGATGCAGCAGCCTATGGCAATTATGCTTAGAGACAATGCAAAATAATATACATTACACTTTTGGCTTGAGTAATTTGTTAATTGAAATAAGTATTATGAGTTAAGTAAACTAATTAGAACTGTCCAGATGTTGAAACGAAATACGTTAATTAAATAAATGCTGCGATGGTGTACTACAGGGCTGGCTTCGGTAGGCGGGGCTGATTCTGCATGCTCTCTTACCATTGGCCGGATGACCAATACCGGGACCAGTGGCGGGTTTTCGGCCAGTGTGGAGAGAGGAGAGATCTTAACTGACTGCGGGCGAAGGAGGTCGCGAGGCGGTCCTCGCGTCGTGATGTGACTTCGGGGGTTCGGGCGTCGACGAGTCAGGGCGGCAGAACGCTGATGAGACGACCCGATCAGCTGGTTAACAACGACGGGGCGAGGGAAGTTGATCGGCGGCGCGACGTTAAATGCGGTGGGTCACTAGGTCGGGGCGGCAGACCGCCGACAAGACCACTTAATCCGTGTCGACGGCAGATACCGGGGTGCTACTAACTCAACCTCAACTTAGTGTATCGGCCACGCGAGACTGACAGGTCTGTACGATTATTAGCCACGCCCGTGGGAGTCAGTAACTCAGTGCATCATCGAATTATAGGAAGTGATGAGACTTTGTTTCTATTAAACCTAACACCGCAATAATAATCAAAAGATACAAAATATTATACATAAAACATTACGACAAACAACAACTCAGCGAAGACAAGGACGTCGGAATGTCCTGACGGCTACTGTTTACTCGACGTAAAGAACTGATGTTTTGGATAACTGTGTAAATTAACAATTCCTATATTAATAAGTGAAGTTTCTTCCGCACGTTCTAATGTGAATTATATAATTTAGGTGGACGGGTTTACTAACTCATTCACAGTCAAACAGGAAGAAAAGAAAACTACTTTTATGTAGAAATGTCACGAAAAGAGAAGTTCAAGAATTATATTTTAAAACAATATATTTCTTCTAAATTATGTTACGATGACTTCTACTGTTTATGAATATTTTTCTGCGTGTTGTTAAAACATAAATGTTGGTAGGGATGAGGAGTCTCTCTATCTATTCCACTGATTCATTTATGTTATAACTACGGTCACTATGATAAAAAAGTGTAAGATTGTTTAGGGCCTGCTTGCATATTATTCGAAACAAATATGCATTTTTCTTCCAGTGCAACTGAATAGAGTTTTATTTTTTTGTTATTTAGTAGCAGTAAAGACGATGCGTGTCTTGTCAAACAATTCTATTTAACTATCTCATATCTCATGCTGAATAAATAGTATGTTAACACTAACCTAATGTGAGAGGAATTATCAGTTACGTACAAATTCATTTATTGTTTGCCTTATTATCTGGATTTACTTAGCAACTGCAATTTCTCATAAATAAAATAAAAATAAATACAGTTATTTTAATTATTCATTCCAACTCCGAGATTTAGAACAGCACATCCTGCAATATTTACATATTTTACATAAAATATGTAATAATTTTAATTGTGTTAGTTAACAGCCAACCGTGTCGTAAATAGACTTAAAACATAATCATACTGACATTATCAGCGCATGTCCACACTCCCAGTGGCGGCTCGTGGGTTGTTGCCAGGTGAGGCTGCAGATAGTCCAACCTGGACAGGTTGAGTGCTATTTGACGCTATAATCACTGACACGCTGGTATGTAGGTGCCACATTTTACTGACTGATCGTAAACGAATCAGTAGCGAGTACGTCTTTCATTACCATTGGTATACTGCGCGTTCATCAGAAGAGTACAGTGCTGACTATATCTGCAGCCCCACTGGCGGATCTAGAGGGGGGCTTGAGGGGCTCAAGCCCCCCCCCCCTTCTGACTAAAACATACACTGGATAGAATTAATGTTTAAGGGAAAACTATTTTTTAGCAACGACACTATGGATGGAATGTTTTTCTACAATTGACACTTTTTTTTTTTTCAATTAGTTTCATTTGCGAGATACGTTTCGCTTTCCCGGGATTTTTAATTACTTTGGATGATTATTCTACACCGTGATTGTGGCTAGGTCTCTTATGCTATAGTGTAACATTTTCAGTTTTATGGCCAGTCGAGGTATAAGTTGTGGCTGTCGCCTTTCGGGTGCTTTTCTTATATATTGTGTTAGGTTTACAACCATACGACAAGGCCAAGGCCACGGGTAGTCTGTTCACAGCAGGCCAGGCATGTGATCCGGAACAAGGGTTGAACTGGAACAATGTGTTGTTTACGTTCAAGCAAGAATTAAGTGTAGGAGAGCCGGGAGAGGGGAAGGAAGCAGGGTGTTTCCGCCCGGAACCCCAGAGGTTCAGTTCTTCTATGTTTCACAGTAGATATATACGCTTGGAGAAGCCACTCCACTTCTATGTTTTGTTTTATTGTTTCATAAGGTATTGCTAGTATTCGGGTAATGAAAATAAAGTTTTGTCAAAAATGAAAAGAAACTTGTTAAATTTTTTTAAACCGATAAATAAAACTTCAGCAACATGCGCACAAAATGCAAATATCGCGAGCAACGAAGGTGACGTTAAAAGACATAAACCTGAAGCCAGCGAAGTGAATGCATCTGAAGCTGAAATTGAAGCATCCACTAGATCTGGACAGGGAGAGGTAAGAATGTGTTTCTGAAATTTAGGTTAAGTTTTTTCGAATGAGTGCGTCCTTATAAATCACTGTTAAAGTCATGCACGGTTAGCTTTATAAAATTGAAATAAACATGTGTAAATAGGTGCGTGCAATCTTTTATAAATAACTTTTCTTGACGTCGAAAATGGCTAAAATGGGTGTTTTCGCGGTCAATTTAAGGTATGAAAATACAACAGTTTCACAGACTAGATTTGTAATTTCCCTTTCCCTATAACATTTACAACTTGTAAATGGTATAGGGACGTACAACAGACCTTTATCACTATTCTTACGAGATAGAACCACAACATTTTCGGTGACTCAGAAACGTTTCGGAAAACAGTATTAAGTTATAAACTATTTTTCAACACCAACACAATTTTAAAGCTTGAGACAGGGGATGTTCACTTTATTTATTGAATTATTTTTAGGTCCTGCCTTCTGTGCACCCCTGCGACATTCGGCTCGCTGTAGGAAGAACATTAGAAAAAGAAACTACTTTGAAATGTTTGCAAGAGACATGGAAGCCCGACAGCAACTATTCCTTTCCAGCAGCGAAAGAAGGAACACAGCTACGGAAATTCAGAGGCGAATGGTTGCAACAATTCCGTTGGCTAGCATACAGTCAAAGTGCTGAAGGTGGATTTTGCAAGCTGTGTGTGCTATTTGCCCCATCGGGTGCAGGCACATGCTCTCAAGTAAGATTATTATTTTTATGAAACTCATTTTGTAGAACTTTGTATTGCCACAACTGTGTGCCTGATATTAAGGGAATAGTTTTCATTTTTAATAATTTAATTTTGTTACGAAGTATTTAATTACAGTGCTGGATTCTGGATTTTCTAGTTTAATTTTGCCTTACGATAAAAAAAATATATATATATATATTTCATTGGGGTTATTTAATTTTTCCTATTCTTAGAGTTGTTATTAATTTGTTTAGTACGTTATACGTACGTTAAAAGTAAAATTGTATTTATCTGCTCAAAGTTATGTGAATATTTTTTGCCATTCAAAGACGCCACATTTAGGGAAGAGCCTCAAGAGAAGAAAATAAATTGGTCAGGCAAATTTAGTGGTTTTGAAGGTTGGCAGGAACTGCGCGCTGAGGACGACACAGATATGTGCACAGTATTTCGTTAGTGACACGCCTTAAGACAGTAATAAATTTGAATTTGATTTCAATAGAAAATTTGTTTTAAGGAAAAAATAAATTTTAGTGACGCATTTTGTAAAGCTTTGCAATGATTTATTATGAACAGCTGTAAGAAAATTAAGGAATCAATTATTTCACTATGGTTGTAATGAAATTCAGACAGTTTTATTCGGTTCTTAAGCATGAACGAAAATAACTACATTCTTAATAAATACTTCTGAAATTTTCTTTTGCCATATAAAAATAAGCCAGAAAATTTGAGAATTCAGTACCATGTGTGTCATTCATCGAGTATGACTTACTAACAGAAACAGTCATTTTGAACGAAATTCTAAATCCCTAATTACTACTACAAAATCAGAACAATTACATTATTTAAACATGGCATCTAAACGTGGCATCTAAGAATGGCAAAAAATATTCACATAACTTTGAGCAGACAAATACAATTTTAGTTTTAACGTACGTATAATGTACTAAACCAAATAATAACAACTCTAAGAATAGTAAAAAATATATTTCTGCTCTACAATTAACTTAAGAAAATTCAGAAATATAACTATGAGGTATTATAAAATTCCCTCAGCCCTTCAATTAACACAATATAGCAAAGCAATGTTTTATTGCTTTTATATTAAATAAATATGTAATAATTAAATGTAATGTACAGTACTCAGCTTAATCATGACAATGGAAGAAAAATTACAAGTTTCAAATATGTCCTTACTAGACTTATGAATTTTTCAAAAATGTGTAGTTTATTTGTCTTGTGTACAAGTACAATATAAATAGCACCCTACTAACCAAGTAATTACTATATATAAAAAGCTAAATGGTACAGCGTAGCCTAAAATGTACAATGGTAAAATAATGTTGCGTATTAAACTGTATCACTTCCTTAACAATGCCCCTTTGGTTGTGGTTGAATACAAAACTTATCACCTGCATTATTTAATTTCTCAGGATTTGAAAACGCTTGTAACTCGGCCCCTCTCGAAGTTTAATTAAGAAGGCACTTGAAGAGCTGCGGTACCACCAAAATACGAATTACCACCAGTTTTCCATAGAGAAGGCCAGTGAATTTGTCAAAATCATGGAATGTGGAGAAAAAAGAAGTGTGGAATTACTGCTCGATACCCAAAGGCTTCGGTTGTTGAAGCAAACAGAAAACGCCTGCGGCCAATAGTTAAAACGGTGATATTTTGCGCAAGAAATAATTTGGCTTTGAGAGGACATCGTGATGATGGACAAATAAACAATGCCAATGAACACCAAGATATTTTGTCAGGCAAGCAAGGGATTTTCCGAAGTTTGTTGGGATTTCGTATGGATTCAGGAGATGTCGACCTAAAATCCCACTTAGATACTTCTGGTAAAAACTGCACGATGATTAGCAAAACAATCGAGAATGAAGTTATCGATTCAGTTGGAAATGTGATGCGTTCATCGATAGTTGACGAAGTGAAGCGCTCGAAGTATTTTTCAATCCTGTGTGACGAGACAACTGATGTTAGTACGAAAGAGCAGATGACACTGTGCGTGAGATTTGTTGACATAGCAAGCTGCATTATAAGAGAAGAGTTTTCAGGATTTTTTGAGTTGCAATGCACAACAGGCCTAGCTATCAAAACTTCTATCTAGACTGAACTAAGTCACCCAGGTCTCAGTTTTGATCATCTTCGTGGACAAGGCTATGATGGAGGTTCAAACATGGCAGGAAAATTTAAAGGTGTACAAGCTCTTATTCAAGCTGAACAACCATTAGCTCATTGTACACATTGCTTCAGTCATTCCCTAAATTTGTGCATATCTCGAAGTTGTGAAATTCCAACTATAAAAATATGTTTGGAATAGTAAGCTCAGTTTCTGCATACTTCTCTGTATCTTCAAAATGTATGAATACCCTGGATAAAGTTATTACAGAATCTAACATATCCACTACAAGGAAAACGAAGTTAAACGCATTTTCCGTCACTCGTTGGGTTGAGCGACATGAAAGCATCATTTCATTTAAAGAACTGTTTGAACCTGTAGCAACAGTACTTGAAATTCTAGAAGAAAGTAACGAAGGTATGTATAGTGCTTCCATACGGCGCAGTGATTTTATAGTGGCATTAGTAACGATTGCATTTTGCTTTTCTTACACATTGAAGCTCAGTCAGTGTCTCCAAAGTCCAAAACAAGATTTGTCAACTGCTTCTGCCCACGTAAAAGATGTACTTGATACATTTTGTCAAATTCGATCTGATACAGAGAACGAGTTCAACAAAATTTTTGATGAGTCTCAGCATCTTGCAAATAAACTGGGATCAAAAATAAAGCTTCCTCGATATTGTAGTAAGTAAACACAGAGGAATACCCCAGCAACCACGAATCCCAAAGATTACATCAGAAAAGCAATATTTGTTCCTTTTTTAGACAACATTATTTCCGAACTTGGAAACAGGTTCGGCCGTGGCCTTACTGAAGTAGTACCAATTGAAGACCTGATACCTTCGAATTTAGCAAAGTACAGTGACGAAGAAATATTAAGAGCTGCAGAACCCTATATGTGTGACCTGCCTGGATCCGAGACGGAATTAAAAGCAGAACTGCGTTTATGGCGAAGAAAATGGGGGAATGAGGAGAAATTTCCACAAAATTCGGCAGAAGCCCTGAAAGAATGTGGAAATTATTTTTATCACAATGTTAAAGTGCTACTGCAAATATTTTCCACCTTGCCTGTAACAACAGCAACAGCCGAAAGAAGTCTTTTAGTTCTTCGAAGATTGAAAACTTATTTAAGAAACACCATGGGAGAAGATCGGCTAAATGGTTCTCTCTCGCCATCATCCACAAAGACAAACACATCAGCGTAGATAAAGTTATAGATGATTTTTGCAAAACAAAACCTCGTCGCCTTGAACTGTCTTACAACTGGCTGGAAAACTGAGTAGGTGATGGAATGAGTTATTAATTTTTTTAAGTTAACATAACTGTATTTATTTTGTGGCTGTGTATAAATATTTTGTTCAGGAAGGTGTCATCTGTGACTGTACTTATGCATGTGTTTGTGGTAACTGCTGCGAATTATGTCGCATTTTTTTATTCTATTTGTTTCAAGTGTTTAAGCAGAGGCTAGCTATGTACGCATTTTATTTTATGTCAATACTTAGGATTTATTTTTTTTTAATTCGTCCATAAAAATATTATGATTTCTTGAAGTGATAAATTTACCTTTTTTTGTTCAGAAATGCTGTGAAAAGCACCATTTTGCACCTTAAAACCAAAATTTTTTCCGGGGGAGGACCCCCGGACCCCCCCCCCATCTTGGTTTGGGGTAGGTGAATCTTCTTTATAAGGCATAAGCCCCCCCCCCCTTAACCAAGACCTGGATCCGCCACTGTGCAGCCCCACCTGAAAACAACTCACGAGCCGCCACTGCGCACTTCTGTGGCGTCCCTCTACAGTGTAACACATTTCTTAGTGCCTTTATGGGTATCTACGACAGTGCATTGCAGTACTACTTTTTTAATGATCAAAATAGCTGATAGCATAGAGGTATGAGCGCGTCGTTTAAAAATGTTTGGTTCATAAAGGCACTAAGAGAAGTATTTGACCATAGAGGGACGCCGAAGTAGTGTGGACATACACTAATAAAATGCCTACACAATTATGTGTAAAGTCTTTTTCCAATATGTTTGCTAGTGGACTAACACGACCATTAAAAATGTGACACATTTTACGTAACATATGTAAATATTACAGGATGTGCTATTCTTCTATTTAAAATGTATAATATTACTGATGCTTTTGGATAAAAATTCATTTAAAATTAACTCTCTATATATAAAGTGACAGTTTAAAATTAAGTTTATATGTATAGCCTATGTATGTGTGTGTGCGTAAATAAAATATATATATATGTGTGTATGTGTGTGTAAACGCACACCTAAAACGAAATGTTGTGTATAAGATAAGCACTATTATCATAAAACACATCAGAAACGAAATTGATATTACATTACTTCAACAAACCAAGAAATGTCTGTTTAAATGTACTTCACTTCCATATTTTTGAACCTGTGCAATCCATTTAATTAATATATTTAGTTTACCTGAACGAACAAAATGTCAAAAGATAAGGGCGCAATTATGGAACTTCCGATCAGATCAAGTGAATATGGCGTCTTATCAATGAACATGTGTTTTTAACATGCCATTGAACTTCTCTGTTTTCTAACGTAATCTAATCAACTTTGTGTTTACAGAAATTCTTGCGTGATTCATTTGTATGTTTTATAACAAAGGTATACATATCACAATTTTCTTTACTTATCTGGCGTTGCTACCCGTTATCGCGTCATTTGTCGCGTATGAAAATAAGTGTCAAGTCAGTTCCCTGTTTACGGTTAAGCTTTGCTGGACGTTTGATAGTTGATTTAAATGATTAATTAAGTCACAATGAAAGAAACACCCAACGTTGAAGGTTACCGATGTAACATAATATGTTTAATTCAATTGTCAAAGAGGTCCTATAAAATAAAAGTTATCAAAATTGACATTCCAAATAATACCCTTATCAACTTTTTATATGAGCGTTCTAACTGCAATTTACAAAAACAATTATCTCATCATTCCACTTACAGCTAACACGAACGGTGCAGTGTTTATCTTGAATAATGTTGTAGACTATGAATAATCACGTGTATTTGATTCAGGCCACTATGTTGCAAATAAGGATATTTGAACATCACATAAAAATATAACTAAGGTATTTAGAATAGTCTTGAATAATCAGCACCGATAATTGATTTTTGGGCATGAACGCAACATGCTGTAGTAAATTATGAAAAAGGCATTATTTTTATTGAAAGTATATATATATGTGTGTGTGTGTGTGTGTGTGTGTGTGTGTATGAATGAACGTCTCACAATATCACCGTCTACTACGAACAGCTTGACATGATCGGTAATTAATTGTTTACTTGTTATAACGATAAAAATGACACGGTATGTTATATGTCTGATGTAAGTATTTAACTTACTTTACAAAGAATCTCAAATGCATTGTGCTTCATAGTATTTCATTGTAAAAGACAAATTACCCAGGTGACATTCGTTTTCTTGTATTTTTTAACGATTAAAATGGCAGTGTGAACAATCCGGAATTTGTAATGTTCATATGACAATTAGTAACTTAGAATTCAAAAGTACTACGACGGTTTAAAGTCACAGCTCTTTGGTTTCTTTGTTTTAAATAAATGCTCTGTTAATAATATGGTCTTACCTGAATACCACACAGATATCTTATATCTGTAATCTTACGACAATTATGTTCGGATTTGATTAACGTAATAGTAGGAATAAAATTGACTTAAAATTTTGGATTTTTGATAATTAGGAATGAAATACACGATAAATACTTATTTCATTTGAACATTGTCATTCTTAGTACATTGTTTCTGTAGGGAAATAAAAAAATTCTATTCGATCAACGGGATTCGAACCTGCGTCTCAAGAACGGTGCGAGAATGTCGTTAGGAGCTGGTTGGGTTGCTGCGATTTCGATGTGTGCTTCTGTACGCTGCCGAAGATACCCGAAGTGGGACTTAGACAAATTTATGGCCTGTAGAGAGGCAACATTTTTTGTGTGGCGGAGTGTAGGCCTACGTTTTTCTTCAAAAGCAGGGGTGGTACCACACCATTTAAACATGATTGAGGTGTATTGAATGTACACATCTCTCACGTTATTATTGTTTTCGGCGATACTTATTGGTAACCAGAAATCTTTTTCTGTCAAGAAAGCCGTTTTTAAAATATCACAATAATTTGTAATTTTTTCTCAAACTTTGGGAGCGTCTACAGACCTACCTAATTTGACCTGGGACTTGGCTTCCCTACGCCAAACTTTATATTTCCGCTCCAGAAATAACCTGTTAAAGTTTGTCGGAATGTTTTATTTAAACGTTGTGTACAGACACACACACACATTTACAGGGTGGGGCTGAATTCGACCGACAAACTTCTGGAAGTGATTCCTTATAGAAAAATCAATTAGAAAATTTACGAAACACTTTGTACCTAAAACTAATATTAAGGGCGGTAAGAGCCCTTAATCATAAAAAATTGTAAGTGTATTTTTGTAAAATAATCGAAATGAAGAAACATGTAATGATAACAAGTTGAGCATTGTTTTATACCACCGGTACCTTGAAATACGCATTATAATCAAATCAATACCTGGCACCCTAACACAAATACTAGGGTGGCTACCCCTGTTATTATATGCCACTTTTCTACCATCAGGAATTAAGAAGTTTTAATGCGGTTTTCTACTAGAGAAGCACGTCAGAAATAAAAATGGTCGCCTTGTTATAAATGCGTAGGACCAACCATTTTCGTGTAAAATTCGTAAAAATAATGTGGGCTGCAGTAAGACAATCCTTTCTACATAGGCAATACGGCAATACATTAAGACAACGAACTGAACAATGTCAGAGAACCGGGAAAGGAATAGGACACGGCCAATATCGAGGGATTCAACCCATCATTTGCCTGTAGTGATTTCGTGAAACCATGGGAAACAGGAACAAGGATGGGCGGAGTCGGGAATCGAACCCGTAGTTCCTGCAACGTGATACATTTGCCCCACCTCACTCGTTGACAATAATGGAGGAATGTTGTTGAATAACGTTATCACAAACAAGGTTATAGAAACAAGTAAATTATTTTAGAACTGTCTGTGTATTAAGGTACTGCCATTTTGTAATAACAGTTGTAACACGTAGGTCTGAGTCCTTAATTACAGGCATTTAAACTTTAAATCCTGGTAATTTTTATGTCATATTTCAAATTGTATTTTTTTATTGGGACCCACTTAATTACTTAGAATTTGTAAGTGTTAATGTTAATTCATTTTTTGTTTTTATTTTTGTAAAGAATTCTCAGTACCTAAGAAATAGAGCAGTTTAGTGCAGCACTGGGGTGATTTGGACGAGGCATTAAAACATTTTAAGTGCAGTAGAGATTTACATACTCTTTGTCGGAGTGCAGTTGGAAAAGTATAAGCACGGACGCGACTGAAGGAAGGGACTGTTCCATGAACTGTGATGAAGAATGGACATGTGTGAGCCACCGAGCTGCCCTGGGTCGAAGTCCTCCGCTTTTGAGTTCCACTGAAGAAATGAAGGAAGGATGTCCTCCCATGTTGCATCGGGAGGTTTAAAAATGAAGAATTCCCTGTGAAACCTCCATCTCAGTAGTATTAACGTCCCGCCACCGCGTTTCCCCGAACAGAACAGTTCAGTAATATTTTTGGAGGTATTTTGTTTAAACTCATGGACACCACTGACATTTAAATGGTCTAAGTGAACATAGTAAGTGAAAACTGTCAGAAATTGATAGACAAAATTGAGAACTTAATTTGCCGTATGTGTGTGCTGCACGTTGGTTCGTCATTCTCCTGAACTTTGTAATGTTATCAGAACTTACTTAACTATCCTTATTTTCACTTCTACTTCTACGTAGTATTCGAGAGCATTTACAACTTATTTTCTCAGTAATTCCTTCAAGTTAGGTTATTAGGATGGCCAGTAAACTTTAATGAAGACACGAATTTAAAGTATCATTTTATTTTGGACAGAGATTTTGGTGTCGTCAGTAGTATTCCATTTTATACTGTAATATTTGTGTGTTCGACGTCTGGTCACGATCTGTCTTCAATAGTCTGTTTTCTGTTTGTCCCTACGTACATTTTGTTTTCTTAATCACTCATTGCTGTGAAAATACTTCAATGATTGTAATATAATTAAGAAAATATTACATTGTGTAGTGTATTTGTATCCATAAAGTTCACAGAATTCACTGTTGTATACTCTAATACATTTTGAACGTTGTAAAAATGGTGGTGTATAATACGTCTATTGAATACAATTTCATAGCATTTAATTATTACGTGTTCTTCTGGATGACAAAAATTGCAATGCGTGTCCTCATATTTAATGTCCCACCTCGCTTGTTCGACATGTCGTAATGACTACGGAATGCATACCCCTGCTTACGATATGTTATTGATTTGTATGACGTAGATACAAGAACTGTATTCTTCTCGCAACTGCCCACGACTCACTTTTTTCGCATGTAATCCTCGTTAGTCGACTACAGCGATACATGTACAGAAACATGAGGAATACGAATAGTATGTCTGTAATCACACACTGACTTTAAGCACACATACAAATTATTGCGAATGTAACGGTACTCCACTGGTAATGTAACGTGTACAGTATGTGCATATTCCTCCATTATTGTCAACGAGCGAGGTATCATGTTGCAGGAATCTACGGGTTCGATTCCCGACTCCGCCCATCCTTGTTATTGTTTCCCATGGTTTTCCGAAATCACTCCAGGCGAATGATGGGTTGAATCCCTCGATATTGGTCATGGCCGATTCCTTTCCCGGTTCTCTGACATTGTTCTGTTCTTTGTGTTACTGTATCTAATGATCTTAGCTGTTGATGAGATGTTAGGTCTCCATTCTCTCCCATCCCTCAGTCATAACAGATGGTACGGCAGCCAGCCATTCAAACGTGTATGTCGTATTGCCTACGTAATAAGAACTGTCTTACTAAAGGTGCCCATACACGATCAGTTCCGGCGTGAAGCTGGGACTGTCAGTCCAAGCATGTCACTCCGGGAAGGTAAAAAATTCACCACATACGATTCATGCCAAACCTGATGACTTGTCGCGCCAAGTGCAGTTCAAGGTCGGTTAGGTCATTTGTTGCGAGGTAGTCATGGCAAAGAGAGGTGCTGCTGTAGCTATACTTTTGACGTTAGACGAAGAGAAGCGTAAAAAGAAACGGCGGCGTGTATGGACAAAAAAATGGTTGCAAGATAGATACAAATATTCGCACGTCAAGCTTGTAAGTGAACTGGAAAGAAACTCAAAAGAAGACTATAATAATTATTTGCGGATGAGCTCAGAATGTTTCGAAACGCTTTTATCGCGCATTGGCCCGTTAATATGTAAGCAAGACACTGTAATGAGAGACGCGATTCCTGCAAAAGAAAGATTAATAGCAACGCTAAGGTTTCTCGCAACTGGAAGATCGTTTGAAGACCTTAAATTCTCGACTGCTTTATCAGCGCAGGCACTCGGAAAAATCATCCCCGAGACGTGTGATGCTTTGTTTGAAGTGCTGAGTGAGGAGTAT
>PNEQ01070492.1:0-26569 GCA_003012365.1 Medauroidea extradentata
ATTGCCAATGTCTTCACAGATTGTGTTCTAAGACTGTCACTGTATGAATGAAGCATAGTTTGTTGCCAAGTAATAACGCAAATATTGCGCATCTCTACTCATCGCCAGTGAGGTCATCACTAGAGACCAGTTCTGACCAAAATCTCTTCACTTCACATCACGGAAGGACCTATTGCCAATGTCTTCACAGATTGTGTTCCAAGACTGTCAATGTATGAATGAAGCATAGTTTGTTGCCAAGTAATAACGCAAATATTGCGCATCTCTACTCATCGCCAGTGAGGTCATCACTAGAGACCAGACAAATTCGCGGGTTCGCTGACCTGTAGGCTAGCATCCAAGAATATTTGTGAAATCGTGCAGACAGCAACTGTTTATTAGCTGCTCGCTGACACAGTGAAATGGGCCTGTATTCAGGTACTGTTTTATTATTGGCTCAGCTACTTCAAGGAAGTGTCTAGTAAGTTAACGGCCAATTATAAACGCGATACTGGCCTATAGTTGCTGGAACTCTAGCTTGCGACTAAATTTCAGGTCTCTAGTCATCACAGATTATGTTCAAGACTGCCAATGTACGAATGAAGTCTAGACTGTTGTCAAACAATAACGCGAACATTGTGCATCTCTAACTCATCGTCAGAGGGGTTATTACAAACGAAACTGGTGAATCCGAGGAACAGGGTTGGGTAGGGCATCGGATATATCCTGTATACTGAAGAACCAGTCCTGTATTCACCTGGAGTAATTTCGGGTGCGTTCACGGTGCAGAGATGAATTATTGGAGACCATTTTCTATTGTGACCCTAGACGCAGACTTTCGAAAACTGTAAAGATATACACTGTGCTTCATACTTACGGCCATGATTCATAATTCCTACTGGTGTACGATAATTATTATTTGTTATTCCTAAACGAGAGCAGATATCGAAAAAAATGCAGCAAAATTTTGTTAAAAATGGTTCTGTCCAATTTTTTTTTGGACAAAAAATTATGCAGATTTCGTTAATTTCGTGTTGATTAATAGGAACTCCTTTGACTGCATAATTAGCGCAAACTACAGTGTATTTTGTCTTGAAATATTAGTTAACGTAGTACAGTCAAACCTCTTTTAAACAAACCTGAAGGGACCAAAATTTTGGCAGTTTGTAATAACGAGGTTTGTATTAACAGGTGTTCACTAACACCTTAAAATGTTTCTAAAATTTTGGTTACACTGTTTAGCCCCACAAATCAAATAGTCTTTTCACCACAATGACTTTCTTTTACTTGGTAACTTGATATTGCATGGTTTAATACACAAACAAAATTTTTATTGAACATTAAAGTAATTATTTTATTTTTTCTCCTATTCCAAGGGGAATAAAAATCACTTTGTATTAATGAGAACTTTGTATGAACAGGGTTTGTATTAACGAGGTTCCACTGTATATACACTGTTTTTTTTTTTTTTTAACAAAACTGTGTGACGATCTTTTCGTCACATGTTTTATGAATAACGATTTTTTAACTAATTTATAAATTTTTGTTGAAATTTTGTTATTTTTCTCTTTGGGCCTGTATTTTGTATGTTTATTGATTTTTGTTGTAATTTATTTAAGACTCGGCGCCAAGGAGTTAAAATTTAAATTTTTATTAGTTTGGTTTATTTATGGCCATATTTATAATTTGTATAATTTTTTTGCTAAGATTTGTGTTTAGGCACATATCCTGTATAGTGCAAAATTATGACGCGACTCAGACCTGTATGTTGTTTACGAAGTTGATCGGCAACATGGTGGTGGGGGGAAGGGTTGGCGAGTTAGCCTCGTCGTGGTTTTCGTCATTCTGCAGCTAGCTTCAGGTAGAGGCACCTCGATTACTTGCCTGGTTTACAAGAGTGCTAAACCTCGTAGAAATGAGAACGAGATTCATGCAGTGGTATTAATGGATTGCTGTATTGCCTTGTGATTATACTGCAGATTATCTTACTGCATGAGTTGCGGTGAATTACTTATTTTACGAAGAGGATTGGTGCCGCACGACTCCTTTTTTCTTTGTGTTCGGACTGGGCATGAGAAAAACTTGCTGACTTCGAGAATGAAGACCTATAAGTCCGCAGCGATTTCGGCTTAGTAATGTTTACCCGAAAACTGTAAGTGTGAACCTACCGATTTATTATCTATTTCTACTGCACAGTTGCTTGCAAAGTTCTACTGGGGATTATTGACAATTTACAACTAAGCCCTGATGAAGAACCTATATCACTCGTGAACACACAAACTTTTAAAGACAGTTATGATCGTCTCAAATGCGTGTAAACCCCCTATTTGCTGATCTACCAACTTACTTCGTGATGTTTGCAGAGCGACATATAACGTAATACAAAATTGAACATTGAATGCACGACATTGTTTGTACATGTAACCTAAAACCTTAATCATTTGGAACTTTCTGTTACTGTGACAGTAACTCAATTCTTATTGTTATGTATTGCACCTCATGAAAGACTTTTGTATCTAATGAAGACAATATATTTATTATGGTGTAAATGGCATCTTTTTGCCTAGTGTTATTTTGATTAAAATATATTATATACACATATATGTATATATTTTGGTAAAATGATTAGATACCTTGATTTTAGACAGGCCCAGCCTTTTGTCTATATTCGGAACTTTGTACACTGATGAGTAGAGGCACGAGTATTTCGCGTATTCATCTGGCAACAGCCTAGACTTCTCAGTTATATATGTGTACCGGCTAAAGCCGAATATCCATTGGCTTCTAACAGTACAAACGTGTAGTACATGATATCCCCACGACTTGTTTCCTTATTTATAACTGGCTTGCAGTCGTCAAATGTGTGTTAAAACCGCTCTTGTCTAATCACAGAAGAAGGAGTGACGTATATGTTATTGACGTTCAACCTGACCTAGAATCAATACGCGAAATAATCGTGCCTCTACTGATGAGTGCTCTAGTGTGTTTGTTATCTGCTGTGCATGTACACGGGTTAGAGCAGAGCTGTGGGTGCTCTGGCCCGCGTATGTGTCACAACTGTGCAACGGTTTTTTTAGATATGTGCCCCGCGTTTAGGATTCAAAAAATAACTATCGCAAAAGCAGTATAAATGATGAAAGAAGTTGTAGAAATACGAGAATACGCTGAAATTAAAACAATACGGGCTTCAAATAGCCTTCTATTTAGCGCTAATAGTTTATATGATGATTGGATACTGACATAGAGTAATAGCTAGCATAGAAATAGCAGATTACTTGTAATGCACTCTATTTATAGGCCATCACCGTCATCTTATATTAAACAAGAGCTAAATGGGCTAGTGGTAGAACAGTTATCTAGCATTCTGGAAGACCCTGGTTGAGTCCCCGATTCCGGCCGTCCTTACGAAATTACTCCTGAGATTGTTAATTGAGTGTCCTGACTGGTAACCTTCCTCTTTCCCCCGTGTGTACGTCGACCAAAGTCGTGCAACTGTTCGTAGAGGACGTAAAACTCATAATAAACTAATCCGTGAACAATATTTGGTTGCAAGGGTTAAAGGGAACAATTAGGGAAGGGGCTGTACGTATGTGGAGTTCGCGAGGCAGAACACGTGTTGATTCTAGCGAGGTATAAGACGAGGACCTCGAGAGAGACTGCGGGAGAGAACGTGAAGTGCTCATATAAGTTTATTGTCCGCGAGGAAGGGAAGAGAACACGCGCAGTGCGGGGATCTGAGGACACTGCGATAGCAAGCAGGATGGGTGGGTTTAAGGAGAAAAAAACCTGGAGGTTGGGCATGGAGAGATGTTTAAGACCCTCTCATCTTCTCTGCTGACACTGCTGCACTGTCAGGCGGGTATCTGGCAATGCTCCTCTCGGAAAGCCCCTGAACCCACCCCCGTCTTTTCGCGAGCTCGGAGGGGGATTTACTCGCTAACGATAATCGAACGGGGTGCACACTCCTTCCATTCCCACGACCTAACCCTCCTCCCCCCTACATTTCCCTTCACGACGGGGCACCTTCCTTCTCCCCAAACCCATTCTCGGCAGTTCCGCGCGAAACCTACGGGCGCAGCGTCGTAATGCAGTCGCAACATAAAGAACTCCTCAACCCCTTCCACCTACGGGAAAACACTTCGTTCAAACCACCCCTACCTCAGCCACCCCCTCGCTAACACGGGCGTCCTGGGACTGCAAGACACGCCCCGCCACTCAACCCTGCCCCGCCCCCTAGGCCCATCAGCGAGATTCTGATACAGCATGCGTCGAGAGACGCCATACGAGCGACGGCCCGGGCTATAATCGTGCCTGCTAGGCAGTGCTGCCAACGTTGATCATCTTCCAACTAAATCTAATTGATGGGTTTGTAGACTTACACCATTGCTTATGTTCAGTTGACAGTAAAACTATGTGTTGAGTGATGATCAAACTAAGGTTAATTCTACTACAGGTTAGAAAGATCAATGTTATAAGTTTGGCACAGAGAAAATTTCTGCCACTTGAGCGCTGGTATCGCTAGTGAACCAAACTGACCAATCACAGAGCTTTCCTGAATTTTAAGTTACATTAGGTTGATAAATTAAAACGCTAAAATGTATTTTTTTTCCACTTTAAAATTAAATTAAATTACTATTATAATCTCCAAGTTTATTTAAATTTCATTTTACTACGGTTTCGTGTTTACCTGGTCTCTTAGCGATTGAAGTGAAACTAGAGGCAGAAATTTTCCCTGTGCCAAGCTCTCCCATACAAAGCGTATTTTCTTTCTAACCTGTAGTAGAATTAACCTTGATCAAACACACCACAAAAACAGAACCCCACAGACACGGACACTTTATTAACCTCACAAAAATATTTGTTTTTCCACTAAACAAACTGGCAGCCATTTCTCTTTGAGACGTGGCAGTTTGTGTTGCAGTGACCGAGGTATAAAAGCAGAAAAAATTCGCGGGTTCATTGACCCCTCTTCTGGCCTCCAAGAATGTTTGTAAAGTGAAGCGGACAGCAGATGCTCATTGGCTGCTTTGTTATTGGCTCCAGGTCCAATCGTGAAAGTTACAAAAACCTACAATTGCTCGAATCCTAGCTAATGTCTACCACAAAACGAGAATTTTTCAGGTCCCAATCTATCAGAGAATCGTAACTAGGTATGAAGCGAATTTGAAATGTTCGATGGTAAAAGGTAAACACGTAAAAAATGTATCAGCTCGCAGTCGAAAAATAAATTAACATAGTCATTTACACCAAGACTTACTTATAGGAAAACAAAAAATTCGCGAGACATGCGTGTCAGAATCCAATGTCCTACGCATACTTAAGCCCTGTATATTTCTCCATTGTCTGTTGTTCCAGCGAATAGCAGTTGATAGACAAATGGGCGGGACTTGAGCATATACAGGGCAGTGAATTATAACTAGGGCCCGGTAGTTCTCGCGAAAAGATGTTGCCCCACTTTGTTTCAGTGTTTTATGAGCACGCCTGCACCTCAACTTCATGATTATTTGCAGAGTGATTTTGTGCAGAGTCGTTATTCATTTGACTGTACCAATCAGTACATGGGTAATTGTGACACATCACGTCTGTGATTTGTGGGTTTAACCTCCAGACACTGGGTGTTACGGCATCCAATCACTGACCACATAGCAGAAATGCAGGTGCGCACGTAAGACACTGAAACAAAGTAATGCAAAAATTTTTTCGCGAAAACTACCGGGCCCTAATTATACCACGTTTGTCACAGACCTCTACAAATTATTCCTTTTCCTGGTTATGTTTCACATAACACACTTCTAAAAAAATTTGAAAAATTGATTTCAGTCGTAAGTGCCGTTTGTAATAAGACACTGAAATCATGACCATCGTTGGCAGGCTAGGTTTTAGCTACTTATTAAATTTAAACAGTATTCGTGTAGGAAATTATTTGTATTCGCGTAAAACACGAGAGATCAGAATGTCTTGAAGATAAGATTTGCTTCGTTTACAACGGAAATGTATTTCAGGCCCTACTATAAGTTTATGTGACTATCATAAAAAACAAACTTGCAATGAATAAAATCATTCTTGTTGGTAATACACCTCTGTAAATTAAGACAACAGCTTAGTTTGGTTGTCTGAGCAATCTTAGGAGTTCCTGCAAAATCTGTTATGTAGAAGGAGGAAAGCATTATATTATTTTTCAGAACAGACCGTTACTTTCACAGAGCAAATTGTTGTAGGTAGAAGCACATAAAATAATGATTTTCTTTCAGTGTGCGGTTATTAGGTATTTGTATTTTCGAGGATTCATTAAATTATACAGCACAACATTGTTTAATCAATTTTACCTGTTACCGACTACTGGATGGAATATTTGAAGACGGCATTGCCGAATAGTAACATTTTATTTGCTTTGAAAAAATGAATAGACCTACCAACGTTTGTGCTGTTACAGAGTAAAAAATTGTATGATCAACATGCACAGCAAAGTAACCAAATAACGCGAAAAAATGAGGGAGGAGAAAAATTAATTCGAGCGAACATAGGATTATTGTTCGCAAAATTGAAAATTGTTCGGACAATGTTTATTTCGACGAATGTTTGATTAATGCCCGACATGTCCGGGGAGTTTAAATTAACCACGGCAAAGTGTGTTTAATAAACGTGGGCCACGCAATAAACAAAATCCTTTCCTGAGCTACATCACTGAATGAACGCATTCACCAGAATGTTACACTGGGATCCAATTACCGGCCTTGTAAGCGCCGGCTCGATCGACATATCGAATTTGCAATAGTTGCGCGACCGCTGATGGTAACACGGTGTCTTTTTTTTATTTCTGGTGCAAGGTCTCTCTACAATACTAGCTGCACATAATAAAAACAAAACGAGAATAAACGTTCGCTGAAACATAGACGTCTCGTTTGGAGTTGATCGATGGACCAATCAATATCACAGCGATCGCTGGTTGAAGTCCAGTTTACAGGGCAACTGCTGGTTTGCGTTTAAATTTAAAATGAAACAAACTGTTTTGGAGAAACGCTTTTGCAACAGTATATCGTCAGAGAAAATCAAGACAGACAGTAAAAGAACAAAAGAAACTAGCCGAGTTTGGCTGTAGTCAACATAGGAAAGCGCGAAAAATCCCGTAAGTAATTAAATTCGCAGGAACAAAAAAAAAAAAAAAAAAAAAAAAAAAAAAAAAAAAAAAAAAAAAAAAAAAAAAAAAAAAAAAAAAAAAAAAAAAAAAAAAAAAAAAAAAAAAAAAAAAAAAAAAAAAAAAAAAAAAAAAAAAAAAGATAACTGAAAAAATTCAGAACGCCACATTTAAGACAGCACAATAAATTAAGAACTTCCGTGGAGACGGTAAACCATTTTGAGCATTTCATCAGTAGTATAAATGAAAGGGGACCAAAATGAGAAATTCGAAATTCGGTAATTTATGGTTTCGTATGGCCCGATTAGAACAGCTGTTAGTTTTTCGTAATATTTCGGTACTGTAGTATTGTGTGACGTGTAAATCGTCACGAGTCAATTTATGACGTTTCAGTTCCTAGCTGTGTTTACAGTAGGATAGTCCTACTAGATTGGTTGTACGATAGTAATTTTCATAATTCTAGTTTATTATTTTTATACGCCGGCGTAGATGTAAATTTGAATATTTGTATCTAGAATAGTAATCTTTATTTAATAATTGTATGTAGTGGTTTAATTTGGACGGGTGACGCTTGGCTGCGCCACAGCTCGTGGCTAGGTTGCCGGCGTCGTGTGCGCGGAAAGTACTAACGCTGAGGGCCGTCAACGTGACTGGTTGGAGGGAATTGCGAGGCAAAGTGTGTCTCGTCTCTACCCACCTGAGGACTTATGGTGTGGGGTCTGAGTATTTGTGGATTTCCTACTATATTAATTGGCGACTTGAAGTACACGCCCCCTGACGTCACCGCAGGGGAAAAGTACTGTGGGAAACAAAGCTTGTTTACAAACATGCTGATTTGTTAGTTGGTAATTGCAGAAAGCAAAAATGTTGCGCATTCATAGATTTGCACGCAAGGGTAAAAAAATATTAGTTTCAATTTCATGGTTAAGATACGCAAATACATAAGGTTAATTTTTACCTGAAAAAACGGCAAACTCCAAACAAAGAACCAATTTTCTTGACGTACATCTCATCCGGGACATGTGAAGCCAAACAACTAAATGAAGGTTATGTTCGGCTGCGGTATCCATGGAGATAAAAATTTTATCCCACACCTGACTGAAGCTCCGCCTCTTTTCAAGTCGTCCATTGAGACATTCTCAGCTGTTGTAGAGAATGTTACGTCAGTGGCAGCTTATCTTCTCGCAAGCAGATCTTCGTTCTCTGGACGAGAGACCAACAAAATGGTAACCGCTCCTCATCGTTCTGTATGTCCAATTCTACTGCAGGGGCGACCCTCAGTGACGTTGGATGTGAATTCTTCTTGAAAGAAGCCTCTACGTGATAAAAGGTAGGGTGTCGACCAGTGTTTTTGCCCTACTGGACGTGGGCGGAATTACTCTCAATTTAAAGTGGAAATATTTGTCTGGCGAAGTAACTTTACAAATCCACGGGCAGCAGTCTGTGAGTCACTTGATAGTCACCCGTCACTGAACATTAACTGTGTTAGACGTTATATTAAATGTAAGAACTTGTATCCCTAAAAATTGTAATAAGTATGTTGAATAAATGTTAATACGCAATGCCAGTTACATTATTTAACATCCGACCTCAACGTTACTTATTTGGAATGTCCAGAAAATAATTTGGGTTGGGATTTAAAGGTGCCGTGTCATGTATTTCATATCAGAGGAGGCACTCTTGAAATCCACAGCCCCTCAAGCTGGAGGTTCCAACATTGCCAATCAAAACAAAGTTACTGCAGTCCTACACATATGTGAATGATTAGCGGACAGAACCCCAAGATGGTTAGGGTTGAAAAAACAACCGATCACTGACCACAAAAAAGAGATGCAGGTCTGCACATAAGGCATTGAAACAAAGTGGTGCAAAAATATTTCCGCGAAAATTTCCTGTCCGTATGTATAGGGCAGTGGATTATAACAATCGGGTCACTGAACACATGACATTTTTCTTTCCCTAGATATAAGCAATGGCAGTTACTGAGTAAAGTCTTCGGCTTTCTGGCTGCTTCACATTACAACTACGCGGTCACATAGTGCTTGTGTCATTTTGAGACATTCAAGGTAGGAAGCATTGATTTTGTTACATTTAGTAGCTAACGTCACTGCTCTGCAATACAAATAAGTCACGAATACGTATTCACGAGTACATAAAGTTTGTTGCCTGCTTACGTATTTAAAAATTGTTTTAGGAGTGTCGCCTACCATACACTTCAAATCCGTTGCATGTGCGGGGAAATGTGTTTTTTTTTTATTTTTAACGAAACTATTCCATATGCGGCCATTGGGTCAATGTATCAATCCGGACAATATCGGAATTACATCATTAAGACACCATCAAAAACACTGTTTTTAAGCCCTCCAACATGGCTAAAAACGGCCTTTTCAAGACTGCCATACTTCAAAATGTACTAACCGAATATAGATGAGACTCATAATCGTGCAACGTACTTTATTACAGAGTTTTCACCAACATAATTATATGGTCACCACTTTGTGACCCTTAGTTAAAATGGATAGGCGGTAATCTTGCACACTAGTTCAGCGCTTGGCTCTTTGTGGCAATGCAGTATTTGATGCGCGTTTCAGGGTCGTCTGTATAGTTCCGTCTTTTCTGAGCCTCTAACGCGCATGTAGGCGGCCCCCTTAAGAGGGCGTAGTACATAATTCTACGCTAAAAGCATTCATCTATAGCTGTATGTTTCTTGAAACCAATTTGCGAAAGTTACACAATAGCAATGCTAGACAATAGCTTTAGCCAACATTTTAAACAAAATTGTTTCCAGTGTTACAAACTTCTAAGGCACAATCTCTGACGCCGGAACTTCGTGCATTTAACTGCGGCGCAAGAGATCAAGCCTAACGGATTAGTAATTCTGGCTAAATATGTACTCATAAAGTTGGCAAATACTATTATCTAGGATTGTCATTAAGTATTTTTATCCATATTGGCTTCGAAAAAAGCTAAGAAATCAATTGATATTTTCAGCGTTTATTTATCTACCTCGCACTCTTAAGAAGTAGAAAAATACGTAACCAATTTGGTAACGCGCGAAGACGTGTAGTAGTACAAACTGCCACTTTATACAGACTACTGTCTCCACGCACAGACATTGCTAAATCACACGAGCGCCTACTCAGTTCGGGTTGTCAACCCTCACGACGAATGTGCCACACCAGTTGCATAGCGTTCAGGCAAATAACAGAACTCCGTTTTTTAATATAGAAGTTTTCGCCTGTTGGCCGAGCATGGTTCGTATTTTCTCCCTGTGGCCAAAACGACACGTCAGTGGAAAGACGTTTCGTCGAAAAAGCGGATATGGTTGATTCATGTGACCGCTCGAAACGTCGCTGTAATCTCGTCCAAGGAAAACTGCTGTGTTCTTCTGTGACGTCAAAGTCGCGTCGTCTACTCTTGTGTATGTGACGTAGTTATGCTGTCTTGTTTGTAACGTTGTATTCGTCTCAGTAAACTCCTTTGGTCTTTTTTTAAATTGCCGTAAATGAAGTAAATTTTCTTAATATTCAGATTTTTAAAAGTACAAAGTAATTACGTCGTGTGTTAAAAATCTTTTAGCATATTGATGGTGCAGACGCAAAACCTCGTATGTTAATTTTCGGCAGTATTTACATTTTTACACATTGTTCCTCGGCAATAACAAGAATGTCCAATAAATTAGTTTTTTTTCCAAAGCACATTTTATTGTATTGATGCAAACTGAAGGGCTGTAAAATTCCTTCCACGCCAGTACGATTTCATCTCCAGTTTATCCGCCCATCTGAACTTTTTCCAATTGTGACATACGAGGTTTTGCATCTTCAACATCGATATGGCCTATAATATTAAATTTCAGTGTAAATTATTTAATTCGAGTAAGTCACACGGTTTTTTTTGTTATTCCTATGTTCCCGCAACTTGCAAATTTTGACTGTGATGTCGCTATGGGAAAACTATAAGAGTTAAAATGTTTACAAGTGGAACATGCAGTCACAAGTAACGTCAATAGAACGAACACTATTCCGTGCAAATTTAAAATTATATATTCTTGCCACGCGAACACTTATATAACCCGTGTGTTAAAATCTACTGCCATGTGTTAACTAAAAGCCGAGATCTCCTGTTCCTACTTTATCGCGGTAATAATTTTTTTAAACCTAAACAATAGCGGGTATCAAAATCTGTTGGCAGCTTTGTATAACACATTTTCTACTTGTGGCTATTTTTTTTTAAACAGTATAATTTAAGCTAATTACGTAATTAACGAACTTCATGTTAATTGACTCTTTTTGTCGAACTGTATAATTTCTTGGCTTGAAATTAAAATCAACCTTTATTGCAAGAACCATTTTAAACACAACAGCAAACAAATCTATGATGTCTGCTCACGTTTAAAAAAAATTATCGCTAAAAGAGTTGAAACAGGTGATTATGAAATTACGCCCCGATTAATTGTCTAATAGCAGCTTATTCACTGGAACTGCAGACAACGAACTGACAGACGAGGCTTGGATATGCATAGTATAATTGATTCTAACACGCCGGTCAATTAACTCGAAACATTTTCCTTTCGCTAGCTACTAGCACCAAGGAGCTTGTTCCAAACCACCGAACATTTAGGAATACAGAAGTAAAATCGTCGGTAGGGCGGCGAACTAAGTCAAACACGCATGCAAAATGGCTTCCCTGGCCAGCAAAAATGGCGGAAACATCTGCCGCCAATCAGCGTAGGGCTAGTCTGCAGCAAGGCCAATAGGAAACATGTCGAAACAAACAGGAGTCAAACACACACACACACACACAGGGCTGGTATCAATAGCCTCTTGATGGCCAAGCGGCGAAGTACGCTCGTATTAAATGAGCCGCCACGTCATTTCACGCCTGTATCACTATTCAGTCTGTGACCACGCTCTGAACGTGAAGACAGGCTGGACAACATGACGAAATTGTTCCTCCTCCAGAGCTCTCTCAGGTCTGCCACCTTCCACACCCCCGCCACTCCACGTCGTTCCTTATCGAAGACGCAGACGGATGCCCTCGAGTCACGCGATCGTCGGTGTAACCCCCGATGATGCCAGCGCGTGATAAGACCCTCCCTCCTCCCCCGGCCAAGACAATTAATTGATTTGACGAGAAGCAGAACGTTCTGGGACACCCGTGCTCTCCGAGGGCCGGGAAATGGGGGAGGAGGATGAGGCGTGGGTGCAAATATACGACACGGAGACAGTCCGAGGGCACCACCCTTCTTAAAACCCTCCCCCAAACAGCAGGTCATAAAATGTGTCTCCGAATCGGGGTCAGCACATCCGACCGACACGACACGCTGGCGGCCCGAATGTAGAGTGAGGACAGGCTTGTTAGCATATCGCCGTCGTAGTCAGGCACGACATGTGGTTTCGGACGGGCGTTCTCACGTCACGAAATCGCGTGGGCTGCTGGACGACCCGCTGTGAAACATGAGTCGCCCGCGATATTCATTCCAAGCTATAAATGGAGGTGATTACGGGATGGTTGGTGTGCCCAAAGGTCGATCCTCAATCGACTATTGGGTCCGCTGTGGCCGAGGGGTCAGACCTCTCGCCTCCCAACAAGGCGATCGGATTCGATTCCCGGCGGGGTCAGTCCCGGGTTTTTCGCACGTGGGAATCGTGCCGGACGATGCCGCTGGTCGGCGGGTTTTCTCGGGGATCTCCCGTTTCCCCCACCCTTCATTCCGGCGCTGCTCCACATTCACCTCATGTCACCCTTCACCAGCGCCAAAGACCTCGATGTTAAGCGCTGACTAAACCTCTCACTCAATTGACTATTTAAAAATACATTACTACAGCTACTGATACTGGCGGTTCGGGATAAAGAGAACACTCAAAAATGCCCTGCTAAATTTTTCTTTTCAGCAAATTCGTACCTTTCCGCGCGAAACGGCTGACAACATGTGAAATGTCTAACCTACCTGGACACGTCACTTCAAGTTTACCCGTTTATAATAAATTGTGCAATCGGTAAGAATCTGTATAGTTTGATATAACAAATTATTTAATATATAAAACACAAATATATGGAACTCAGTTGATTTAATTTTATTACCGTTGCATTTAGATAGGAAAATACGCGGAACTGTATACAACAAATAGTAGCCAACCATAAAAGCAGTAACGCAACTATTGTTAAAGTAAAATTAATAATAATTTCAAAGCTTAAATATTTAGTGTTTACTTTATCCCGAAAGATCTATATAGGTGAAAATACTTTCCCACAAACTTGTTTCAATGCCTTACCATAAAAAAAAACTTTCAGCTACCTAATTTGCAATCAGTGGAATGCTCTGTCGGATGATTTGAAATACGGTAACGAAGCCATTTTCAGAAAGAAACTTAAATAATGACCACTCGTGAGACATGTTTCTGGCCGGTATGCCTTAAGATAAGTAGTTTGGTTTTTGTTAAGTTTGTGCTAAATTTGAACAATCAGATTATTGCTTTTGTTAGTTAATAAAAAATATAAAAGTCACCTTACGTAACTAAAAAGTTATAACTTTAAAATAATTTATAAGTAGACTTAAGATTAATAATATAATATTTACAGTATGTTAGTTTTTTTTTTTTTGGTTCGGTTGACTGGTCGAATACTTCGTGTATAAATAAATAAGCACCTGCAGCTCAGCTTCGTGGTCGCCGAGATGATGTTTTTAACTCGCAGCTTGTTGGGATTCATTACAAACAGTAAACCACAGACGCGTGGCATCGCAGTAACTGTACTCTCATTGGCAGAATCAAGTGCGCGACGCCTCTGCAAAAAATACGCTCTGCCAATAACCATGAAGCACAGCTGCAGGTGTGCACGCAAATTTTTCTCACCAGAAATAAGTATCTCCATACATTACTATGCTTTGTTGCTTGTAACTGCTGTAAATCTCAACAACTATTTAGGTATTTCGTTGCCTTACTTCTAAAACATCGTAAGTCCACGAAGAGATTTTGGTCAGCGCTTAACATCGAGGTCTTTAGCGCTGGTGAGGGGTGATATGATGAGAGTATGGAGCAATGCCGAAATGAATGGGCGGGAAAAAACGAGAGATCCCCGAGAAAACCCGCCGAACTTAGGCATCGTCCGGCACGATTCCCACATGCGAAAATCCGGGGACCGACCCCGCCGGGAATCGAACACGTATCGCCTTGGCGAGAGGCTGACTCCTCCGCCGCTGCGGCCCCTCGTAAGTCAATTTCAGCAAATTTTACAGGAGAGCAAAAAGAAAATCTTCGCAGTCATGCTACACCATAAGTACGACGGTTTTTAATTTGAGCACAGAAGAAAGCTAATGCATAGTAGATTTAGTAGATTTTAACACTAAAAGCGACATGAAAATTAGCACCAAATTCACCTGGAATACAAAATTAGGCAAATCTGGACTGACAAGGTTTTAGAAGTAATCCAAAGATTTGCTGCTAACGTTATATGTCAGAGCTGTAAAACAGCGGACCAAAATTTACAATACTTGCGGTGAAAATTATGTTCTATCTCGGGTTCATTTCAGAACCACTATTATCGACTGACAAAACATTAAACATCCACAACATTTAAAAAGTAGGAGCCCCCATAACTTTCAAATTTCACTTGCTATGCGAAACAGTAGGCCCCTGCGTCTTCAGGGAAACTGAGCGTTGAAATTACAGAAGTCGAGTTCGGAAGTCAGACATAATAATCACGTGAAATGGTCCCTAGTAGTTTTTATACTACAGACACAAATACAAAGGTACGGCAAAACCCAGGAATGAACATTTTTAACAGCTTTTATTTTACTGATAGTGAATAGAACTTGCAACCAAGTAACTAAACACGGAATAAATAAAGCAGATAAATAAACTCTTTCCTAACATTTCCCTTCAATCGGGAAGATAAAGAAATAAAAAAAAAAAAAAAACGAATTAAGATTTCCCTCCCCCGTCTAACAACCCTCCCTGTCTTTTTTTATCGGACCTCTGCGTTTCTTTGTAAGGGAGGGAGAAAAGTAGAAAGGCAAACAAGGGCGAGACCCGCTGGTCAGGAAGCACACAGAAGGGAGAAGGGGTGAAAGCAGAGGGGTTCGGGGGGTGGAACGAGTAAAAAATCAAGAGACAGCTCCGGCCCTTTCAACCCCTCCCACAAATACACACAAGGGGAAGGTGAGGAGGTGGGCAAAGGACGCTTGCATTCGGCGTCGTGACCCGTATGAGTTGGTTCGTCTTCTTATCGCTCCAATTTGCGACAACGAGCGAGGGAGCTGAACCGAATTTGGAAACTTAACTTTCTGCCCCTCGTCGAGTCCCTCACTAACATAAAGAGAAGAAAGTCTTGGCGCAGAGACCGGTGGAGAGGGGAATTCCCTACGGAAGAGCGGGCAAAGTTATTTTTTCTCTTTATCACCGTTTCTGGCGCACTATCTTTGGTCTCGCGTAATTCACTTTCCCGGGCCGACAGAGGAAGTATCCTAAATCATATTTCAGAGAAATTTCCCAAGACAATTTTTAAAGTCACTAGAATCAGATAAATAAGTCGCGGGAAACGGGGGCGCCTGCTTGCAATGTTGGCAACTGTGCCAACCTTGCAGCTTGGATATTTGTGGGGGTAAATATGCTTTACAACACAGCGCTGTTGGATTCGGGCATATAAAAGTATGCCTCTCAGAAAGGTGAACTCGCACGGTTTTCTTAACGAACGTTTGACTCATTTTATAACAAAATCCGCTGGTTTAAACAGTTATGGGTAATCAATAAACAAATCTTCATTTTATGGAGATAACAACTCTCTTCGCCTAACTAGGATTGTGTCAAGGCCTAGCAATAATTTTATTTTTTAATTTTCAGTTTAAAAAAGGAAGTCTTCATCATGCAGTTCTTCCTGCAGTCCCTGTATAACAGACTAGTCATTACACTGAATTTCACTGATTAAATTAGGCTAATGAATAGTTTTAAAACAAGTAAATTTTCGGTAAATAAAATGTTTTGCTTTTACAGATTCTGCCATCCGCATCAGATCAAACCGACTACATTTTTTAAGAGTACTGCTACGTGTGACTCAGCACTGCGACAGTAAGAAATTCTCGTAGTAGCATGATAATGAATTAGCGTGTGGAATTTGTATACGTGATATAATGGATGATTGTATTTGTTTTAATATAATATATAACAAAAATACTTTAATGCGTTAAATGAATCAATGTTCATGTTCATACGTATTCTGGCAACTTAGGCACACAATATGACATTTAATTTCAAACTCAATTTAACACAAATTTTTCTTTGGCAATAAGTTCAAAGTTTTTATCATCCTACACATTTCCCCAAAAAATTAATACCAAAACACACAAAACTTATGTGCTAAATACGTGAGAATGTGTATATAAAATTGTATTTGTTATCAGCTAAACACATATAAGATTAGAAACGACAGCGAATATTTTGTACCATGTACCTTGATTTTGCCAAGTATATATAGTATTTTCTGCACTGCATATTTTATACTAAGAGGAATTGTATTCCTGAAATATGCATTGATTTTATGACGTTAAAAACTATTTTTTGTTGCCACAGAACAGAATATTCGCCAGTTATGTTTATCTTTCCGCAAAGGGGGGAAAATCGAGGTAACTAAACGCAGTTCGCATATTCAGTCATGTGTTTTTCCGTTTCCTGTACTAAAAATTAATTACATTTATCTACGCTTTGCAACCAAAAAACAATCGTCCGCGAGCTAGTCACGGAACACACAAATACTAAAAAAATAATAATAATTTACGAACAGTATGAGTAGAAGACTACGAAATTCCATTGTTTTGAATTCAAGTAACTAAATTATTAACTACAGTACACGGCACTTTCACAACATAATTTCCCGTATATATATTGTTGTGCGATAGCATCGGATGCAATAACATACGTTGTAAACACGGAGACAAATATTAAGCTAGTTTCCAATAATAACAGGCTGTTAAAAATTGTATTTACACCGGTCGTGTTACAAAAGTCTGGTACCAAGGAATTTTTTTAAGAGCAGTAAATTATTTTATTTAGTATTAAAAACGCAGCAATGAAAATAAATAGTTTACAGCTAGTTTTACTAGGCGGGTAAATGACCAATCTTCTCCTAGCCGAGGTCTTATCTCTACAGCGGCGATTGCTGTCTGGCCTCCGCTTCACCTCATGCGAGCTTAAATAATTCTACAGAAATGTATTCCAACTGTAACAGTTGAGATATGCTTACTTTAGTTGCGTCTTTAGGAGTCCGAAGAACCACCCAGAAGGGGTCACGTTCGGTATAAACACAGAAGGCTTCGGCCGAATCTTTACATGTTGGGCGTTGAAGCCGTTGTTTCTGGAGAAAACGTATAACCAAAACGATACGCGTAAGGAGGTGAAGAATGACGCGGGAAAAGCTTAAGGACAAAAGAAGGAGACGACCAATTAGCTAGATGAGAAGGTTACCTTGGAGAGGTGACAGATAGTTGTTGATTTGAATGTGAAATAACAATATTTAAAATGCATTCTAAATCAACATTTATTAGTAATATTTGGCCACTAATTTGCTGTAAGACACAGATGCTAACACTTGCAAGAATTGTTTAAACATTAAGAGGTAGACCAGGGATAAAATAAATTTGCGTATTTATTTATGACACATCTGTTAAGATTGCAAATTAACTAGGATATTTATTTTACTAGTAAAACTTAGTAAATTCTCCGTCTCAACCATGCCGAGAAACGTCCAATATAAAATAAATGCAACAAACTGAACTTATCCGAAATAGACGAAGTTTTGATTCAAGATGTACTTAATCCGAAAAGAAATTTTAGTACAGACGTTAACAAAAACGTGTACGTAACCGTTTGTCTAAAAAAAAGTATCTCGTAGACACAGCATGTTTTTACGAGTCTGCTAGAGGAAAATGAAGGAAACGACTCTACACTTTACGCCTGGGAAGGATGTAGGGGTAAAAAAGTGTTTTTAGGGGAAGGGGGGGGGGGCGTTTGAAGCAGGAGGTGTAGAAGATATGGAGGGAAGGAGGGTGGTTGGAGATCCAACTCCCTAGGTCTTGCAGAATCCGTGGAAGAGCAGAGTGGTGGAGCAAGAAGGGCGCAAGTGACTACCCTTGTAGGGACAGGGTCTGACGCCCAGGTCTGCGATAGTACGCTGTGGTTCGAGGTGGAGCTGCGAGTTGGTCCCCCAGGGACACCACGAGTTCCAGGGAGCACTGGAGGCTCCAGAGCCCTCCCCCTCCTTCCTCCTGCCCCATCAGACCGCCGTCCATTCTTCTGGTTCTTCTTTCTTCCAGTCCACTCGGCCAATCGGACACGGCTTCCCCCCTCACCCCTCTCAATCCTGTGCGTGATGAAGGCACGCGGGTGTTGGGGGGAGGAGGAAACTTTCTCCACTTTTTACTTTCTCTCCGCACGGCTCTCAACTTTCTCCACCCCTTCCCCCTTACACAAACACCACAGGGTCGTTCCGTTTTTTCCCCTTTCTTTTTATCAATCAGGAGGCATACATAAACATGAAAGGCAAATTAGTCCTGGGACCAGAGAAAAAAAGGAGGGATGGGGTTGGATAGTAGAATCGAGGAAGAAAATAGGTTCAACAAGAAGGACAAACTGCACAGACAACAAGCCCTAACCCGACAATAGAAGGAAAGTACAATCAACCCTTCGGGGAACAGGAAAAATAAAGTTACTGTGAATCGCAATGACGTTTAAAAGGCAGATAAAAACTTCATGGATTGAAAAAGTAGTTTTAATATTTGCAAGTAATTGGGTGGGGAAATGATTTGGTACCAAAGGACAACACAAGAAGTGAATTAGTGTTGGAAATTCTTCTTACAAAAATTAATACAATTTTCTGAATAAAATACATAACTAAGCCTCCTTGTTCCGTGTAACACTAAAGACAACACAGCAGTAAATGAATGGGTACACTTTTACAACGTAATTGATGATCGCTGTGAGAAGGATAAGTAGCAAACAGATAAGCTAAATTGTCAGTATAGTTCAAAACTTGTAAATTACTAGAAGGTAGGTTTACTGAAATTTTAAAAGTTGGCTATGATGAGATGTTATCAACGGGTTTAACTTCAGTATTATTCCTGTTAAACAGAATTATAAAGAATTGGCCAATATTACTCATTTAATTTTGAGAGTCTGCCAATACGCTATAGTGCACCCGTCGTTCAAGCTAGGAAACAATCTAATATATAAAATTCTCGTGTCACAGTGTTTGTTTCCATACTCCTCCGAAACGGCTTAACCGATTTCAATGAAATTTTGTATATACATTCGGTAGGTCTGCGAATAGTTTTTTATCTATTTTTATACTCCTAAGTGCTATTGATTAGTAAATATTTTTAATTTAATAATTTTAGAACCCGGTCGATAACTGTGTAAGTGACAATTGATCAGTTATCCCCACGAGCTGATACCAGTCTATCCCCACCAGATGTCGCTGCTGTATTATTATTTATTAATTTCTTTATTATTAGACCTCTTCCACTTATGTACCACATCCTTACACACTTACAATAAGTTATTTAAGTGACAAAAAAACGTTTGTCGGGGCAGCTAGTCTATATATAAAATCGAGGTGTGTATGCATGTTCACAATTGACTCAAAAACGGCCGGAGCGATTTTGATTAAATTTTCACGCAATAGGGCCTATTCAGATTAGCCCAGGGGGTGATCCTGTGATGTTTGGTAGCGATCAGATGAAAAAAAAAATTTCAATTTTGTGTCATATGTTTCCTATAAATTAATTGATTAAATAATAATTAATACTATTAAATTAATTAACTTGTGAGACAGTTTCACCTGTTACGACGTCATGGAAAATTTTTCGACCTATATATTTGAAGGACCTGTTTATTTACGCATTATTGTTTGCCATAACATCAAGAATTGCACGTGGATGTGTAACAAATGGAAGGAAATTGTCCGCCGATGTGCATAGAGACATACCTTTATGTTGTTCAGTAAATAGTTTCACGTGTCGCTCAGCGAAGATGGTGCGGCGAGACCTTCACACACGACGTCTACACCTCTGCACGCTCGAAGCTCTGCTGATGAAGTGGTCTGACTCGCCTTTGAATGTGATTGGCCAAATGATACGCGAATAGCTCAGCCGGGTTTCGGCAGTGACGCGCCCTGTTGCGGCTCTTCCCTGAAGCAGCAGCTGTGTTACGTCCCATGCTTAAGTTAGTGCCTAGCATCGCCATTTATGATTCATCCGCACAAAAATCCCGCATTCATACCCAATTCGCTCCCTTCCCCATACTAGTGACATCATAATAAGTCCGTAGTGCGAACATCTCAATCTTGGCGGATCTTGATGCACAGCGCTCGGTAAATATACAAAACACTGCCCTCTATACGACAGAGCTGTTTTTTTTTCAACGGCCGGGCTGAAACCTCCGAGGCTGCTCGTCTAGAAAGCCCCGCACCACCCTGCGTGTGTCCACAGCCGACTCCAGCCAGGAACATGACGGCTTGTCGACAGCTTACCTCCCTAAGCCGTCCAAGAAACAAGTAATAATTCTGGACGACGGGCCAGGGTGCGCCAGGAGGGGAAATATATGGGCGACAACCTCCCCCAAAGCCGATGGATACCCTGGGTAATCGGTTTACCGGGGCTCGCCGGCGCCAGGAGGGGTGGTAGAGGGAGGGTAGGCGTGGGGATGCCCTGAAGGGAGGGACAGTTCTGCGGATTACTTCTTGTGTTTGCTAGCGAGGACAGCAGTCGCCTGCGAGGACCTGGCATATATCCGGCGGTCGGTTCCTACATTCTACTGCGTTCCTCTTGCAGCTGCTCTGTATAGTCTGTACAGCGTAAGTTTGCCTGATTTTGACACTTATCTTCGGAGAAACAAGCCCAACAACTCCATTGTGCAGATTCTTCAAACCATCTAAGACTTACTGGGGAAAAATAAACATGGTCTCTGCAGGCCTGTGTACAGACTTTTAGAAGTCACCGCAATGGAGCTGCAGAGCATGTCTCTCAACAGAGAAATGACAAAATCAGGCTATATAACTAATACTGTACAGACTATACCTTTGGGGAACTTTAAAGCCACGGTCCCTATTTATGCTAATTTAGTAACTTTTGTTTTTTTTTTAATCCTGAAAAGGAGCATATCTCGCAAAACCGTTACATAGAAATGTTGGAAATTGTATGTACTATGTGGCCTAATGTTTTAAAACATGAGTTTTCATAATCTCGGCTAATTATTGACTAAGAAAACTTAAGTCGATAACTAACCAAAATTACAAAAACCTACGTTTTAAAAAACTGGGCTATATAGTGCAAACAATTTCTCCAACATTTCTATAAAACGGGTATGTCACATCTGTTCAATTTCAGGATTTAAAAAATTTAGGTCGCAAAAACAGCGGGCATATTGAATTGTTTCATTTACTTATTTATTTTCTTGAAATTTCAAGAAGAACGAGTAACACTTACGATTATACAGGATAACCACGAGGAGCATTGTCATCATGAATGTGCTATAAAAAGTAGAATGTACACATGACCGTGGTTGAACTCATGAGACAGTGTTCGTAGAGGGATGCCATTACGTTTACGTGGCGAAAATGATTTCAGGAAGGTGACGTCTGTCTTCCCTGATGCAGTGTTGGATTCTAGTCACGAAGTTCCCCCAGTCTCCACACTGATGAGCTGCAGCTCGACTTCCCTGCGTCGTACACAAACATGCGGTGTTCAACCGACCACTGCTCCATTCCTACTGAAATAACAATGTGTTACACAGTGACTGTCCATGCTCTCCCCCTTCCATGTTTCCTTTTTCTTCTATACAGTCCACTTTATAACGACAATGCATCTCGTGTTCATCCTGTAGCTCAAATTCTATTTATGTTACGCTAAAGAACAGGCAGGGTATTTGAACTGTTAACGTATATATTTAGGTTTGTAATCAGTCATACAGATTAAGAAATTTATAAAATACCAGACTGATTGCAGCCTAAATAACCGTTAAAAGTCCAACTGTGATATATGTACTGTAGCGCAAGAAATAGAGACTCTGCGTTATAGTCGCAAATTGCAAATTTTAATTCTCGGAATTTACTAAAAGCGAAAGATTTAATAATCCAGCATGGCAACTGAAATAACTTTAAAAGCCGAACGTCAAAATATGTCATTGATTTTCTACGCCTGACGTTTTGACAGAAAGTGCACGTTGGAACGCAGCCTCAACCTAACTCAGTTCAGCCAAGTTTTAGACTGGCCGACGTGTATTTATTTTTATCATAAATTTGTTGACGTTTTAGTAAAGCTTTTCTACAAATTATATTTCGTTTCATGTCGTTTATTTTTTCGTGAATCGCCTCTCAAAGTTTTCGTTGAGATGATTGGCCAGTAAAGCTATTTTTTTTTTCGAACGGTATCTGTCCGTTAGTCATGTCAGTAACGGAACAAAGCGGAACAATAATCAGCAACACTTCTGAGTAAAAATGATGGAGTCCGCGATTTTAGATATGCCCTTGGCAAGTCCTTGGTATGTTTTTTGCATCAAAGGATATGGTAAGAGGAAAGAGAAATCGTAATTGCACGCGTTAGTGGCCGCAAATTTACGTCTCAAATGGTTGTCTCTACAAATAGTAATAGCCAAGTTAAAACGTGTTGACTGTTCACATCACACATTACACTGCTATGGATGCCTCACATTCCTCTCATCAACTCACAGCTGGAGGTATAGCCTCCAACTCAGACGCCAAATTCCAACTCGCCAGTTACTGATCATCAACTTCAACCGTAGTAGTCCGTTGTCTCAGCGATAATAAATGAGGACCTAAGTATTATTGAATGTATTTTAAGTCTCAGCGGCTTCAAGTGAGGCACCGTTTTGAACTTAAAACACTCGTCGATTCGCGAATTTTCTTTCTCGAACCATATTTGGGAAATGTGCATGTCATTGCTCTTAGCGTTTTATAATTTTATTTTTCTATTCCTCGTTCAGCCATCCTGATTCCGGTTATCAACTGTTTTTTTAAATAATGTCGTCGTTTCAAAGTCGCAAGGTAATACAAAGGATGAACCTACCCAACTTCGTGACACTAAGGGCCGTATCTATAAACGTTTTTCGAATGAGAACCAACTGCTATCCCCATACAGAAAGCATTGGTGAGCAGTTGGTAGTCAATCGAAAGAGGTCTATAGATTCGGCCCTAAGGCTTCCAACTCCAGTAACAGAAATCGGTAAACATTTTAATTATGCTCTTATCGCCGAAACTACACATGCCTGCTCTCTGTTGGTAACCTAGTGAACTCCGTATGCAGACCTTCCTAGTTCTGTTAGACCCAAAAAAAAAAGGCTTTATACGTGGTCGTCTTTAGTATAAGGCCGGAGTCTTGAATGTGGCAACGCTGCATCGGAGGCCTACTGCCGGTCGCTCATTGGTAGCCCTAGTCTGTGTGGACGTCTACATGCGAATATAGCTGCATCTAGACACGTTACAGAGACTACACTATAAAAATAGTTAATAAATTTGCCACACGTGTGTATAGGAGCGCTAAGAGTGCAGTTATAGTAGAATTGTTTCCCAGACATCCATGGTAGCAATCCTAAACCTTTATATAAAACAGTCAAATGTATACTGAAGTTACCAGACTTGTATTGTAACAAGTGTAACAGCTTTAACCGTTGGCAAGGTAAACCTCTGCTCGTCCTCAAGTCGAAGCAGGACCATTCTGTGCTCTGCTGAGCCGCACCTGCTCGTCGCTTACCACCGAGCGACTGCGCGAGAGGAACGGCTTGCTCGAGCGACACTATTCGTCCCGCGTAATGACATTCCGTTGCTCCCTGGCGCTGCCAGCCAATCGGATTTCAACGACGAACCAGAGTTCGTTCAAGTGGCGCGCGCGTGTGCGTACCCGCGAAATCCAGTTTTCTTTCTGCAGTGGAATGCTGGGATGGAAACAGAGAGAAGTATATAGAGGGAGAGAATACGTGTGTGTGTGTGTGTGTGAACGGAGATTTCGAACATCCCCATCGCGAGGACGTGACATGTACCGCTGATAACCTGCTGCGGAGAAAATTCCCAGCTAAATTGCATTAGGAAATTGTTTTCAACTACAGGGTGAAAATTAAATGGCTTATTTTAACCTTTCTACAAACTAAAATTGTGAAAATACGACTTGCAATCTCATTGCTAATCAAAACGCCTATATCAGTGACCCTAATTTTCGCAAACTTTGTTTAACTTGTAAACCTACATGTCTCCATCGCGGTCAAGGATTGGATGCTGTTGGAAGATAAGAAATAACTGTTATTTCTTACCTACCTACAAATACCAAATTATATGGAAGTAATTTATCGTGTTACAATGTAAACATTCGTAGTAGGTTTACATAGCCCATGATAGTCATTCAGTTTGAAAAAAAAAAAAAAAAAAAAAACGTGATCACATCAGCCAAGCACTTATAAAAGCAAACTAGTTGAACATGGACCAGCAGAATATAGCACTATTTTATTGCTCATTTAATAAATTACTGGCCCAACACTCCCAACTGCATAAGCACAACACGAGAAACAAACTTAACTCTGCAATACCGCATCACACCACGTCAATATATAAAAAGTCTTTCACTTATTGTGCGTCTGTCTTGTGGAATGGCCTGTCAGAGAGTTTGAAGATCACCGACTCCGTTGTATTGCTCAAGAAGATGCACAAGTCCACGTTAAGGTCAGATCTGTTGTGACAAATTGTGTTTTTGATATTTGTGTTAATTAAAGAAACTTCTATTTATTTAATCCGTCGCTGTATTTTTTTTATTTCAGTATTTTTGTATATTTTTACGTTAATTTGCAAACTTCTCATTACATTTTTTAAAATCGTAATGGCCGCAGTGTGATGTCAGTTTTAATTTATATTTTTAAATTAATATTTTAATTAATTAATTTTAATAATATAGACACATTTTAATGTAATCATTGTGTTTAGTTTGCAAAACACGTACATTTGTAAAACGACCTGAGGCTTAATATGTCGTGCATAAAATAAATAAATAGGGATATGTCAAAATGCTGATAGTCCTTCAGAAATGCTTGTAGTGAAGAAAATACTGGAAATCAACGATGACCATGCACCAACCCGTTGTACATATGAAGCAGAAGACGAGGATAATACCTGTTTGAGCAACGCACAATTATTCACGCAATGCGGTTCGCGTGCTTATCAAATGCGCAATGCATTTGACATATAAATGGCACCAATTGCCAAAAATTTGGGTTTTACATGAAAATAGAATGACTATGTTGTATTTATAACGGAAATATGCCACTGAAATGTGTAATTTGAGACCAAGAAATTTCACGATTTCAATTGAAAAGTCAGACTTTCAACGCAAGTATTTATGGCTTAGTTTCTTTCTTTGGGTAATCGTTTACTGAACTTGTTATTAAGCTGTCTTAACCAATGGTGAACTTGCATGAAAACACTCTCGGGATTCTGCGACACATTGCCAAATGTACAACTAGTCACTCACTCTAACAGCTAAGAATAACGTCAAATGTGGATACATTGACTGCAGGAGCAACGTTAACAGACTTAAAATTATTTAATTTGGCACCACTGTAGAAGAAATGGTAATTTTTTTTATTGGACCAAACTTAATGGTTTTAATACTTAACTGTACATATTTATTTCTTCATTTAATGATCCCAAAACAAATACACTGAGTGAGTCAATGTTACCCCTTCAGTCAAAGTATCCACATTTAACGGTAAACAAGTATCTTTATGGACGAGTACAGACGACGACGCAGTCCTGCCAGCAGGTCGTTGGAATCGCGAAATTTCAATGTTTATACATAATCAAGAAGCCCGGCTCTTCCAAAAAATAGAGAAGATAATTCATTTTGAAATACACGCTATAAATACTGTAAACAGGTTATTAAACATTTGAAATAGTTACTGGGTTGTGAGATCAACCACAAATGGTTTGTGATAGACGTTAGCACAGAACATGTAAGCCCCGACTAAAAATGTATAATATCTACTCTTTCGACCTAGCTAGATTAACTTAAGTAATATTTAAAGAAAACGGAAACTTTTAGTGACAACAAATCTTATAAATAGAGAGAGAAATATTTCGCGGGTTCAACGACCAGAATGTAGGAACCAGTTGCGTCTCGAGGGTTGTTGTCAAGGAGGACACAAGTTGCCGAGAACTGTACACTCCTATGAACGTACCGCCGTATACCAATGACCATGAAATATCTACTGGATACTTATCGTGTTGTGACGAGTCAGTAATACGCGGCACCTACATACCAGCGTGTCAGTGCCTGTAGCGTCAACTAGTGAACAACCATATACAGTTCTCTGCAACTTGTAACCTACGAGCGGCCATTGGTTGGAATGCACTGTCTTGCGTATATGCAAGCACCGACCATTTGTCAACTAGATAATACTCGCTGGACAG